>JAJJWN010000283.1:0-101219 GCA_021655885.1 Fusarium abutilonis
TATATTAGGGGCTAATTCCTTAACAGAGGATTCACCCAGAAGATAACATATAACACACATTATTATATTTAACAGTATCTAATCCAGCTCCCTGGATAGGAGAGAAGTTTTCTGCAGAAGGAGAGCCAAGGCTGAGATAATCTGAATCGGCTATAGGAGAACCAGTGTCCTAAGGAGTGGCAGCTCCTACAAGGCGAATTTTCTTCTCGTCATACAGCTAATCGCACGACTCAGCAGAGCCAGGTGAGCTCTGCTGGAGTTAGCTCACCCTATCCATCCTTCCAGGCATATATAACAACGCTCCGGAGCTACTATCACCGATATAGAAAACAAGCTTCAGTCAATCGAGAAGTGAACATCATATAGAATCGAATAACGCAATAATAACGGAATAAAGTTTTTTTTGTTCTAAATAGACATAATTATTTGCATTTAACAGCTGCACTTCATACAGTTTCATCATACCCTTTCCCATCCTTAACCCCCTAGATATCATCGTATTGTAATAAATTACACTATGCTATATGATGTTGCACACAAAAATTAACTTCCAAACTCCTTGCTCAGGACTCAGAATCTTTCTTCTCTTCCCTGTCCTCCGTTTTCTTGTCTTCGGACTTGCCACTAGCGAGGAACATGGCCTTGAAGTCGGCATTGCTCTTCTTGGTTGGTGCTTCAGAGTCGCCATTTTGCGCCATCCTCAAAAATTGCGACGCTGTTTGGATAGTCGGGTTTGCAGCTGGATGAGCTCTTGTAGGATCTGAGGCACGTCGTCGTTGATGGGGGCCATATTGTTTCGAATCTCGGTTACATCAGCTTTTGTATCTCTGGTCGGAGTCCTGATGCAGGAGAATTAGATCAGCCTTGTCCCATACAGTAGCATAGACGATCGACACATACAAATTGAGCATGTCCAAGGCGAGTCGCAGCGCCAATTCATGGACCTCGAGAAATGCATCATCTCCATGTCATCATGTCCATTCATAGTCCAGGACATTCTAGAACTCTGCGATGCAACTCTCGACTTGGCGGAAGACCGAGTTGTTGTCTCGTCGGCAGCGTCCTCTTGGATACGCTTGAATACAGTCCGGCAAGAGTGCAGCCCAGATGAGATCCTCTCGACGTCACGGATCTTACGGCACGTGAGCACAAAGGCGCCGATGACCTGGACGAGGCTGACACAGCTGAGTGAGATGGAGAGGGGGGTCTGTACTGCGTGAGGCTGTCTTGCTCGTGGCAGATGGAAATGTTTGATGTGGTGAAACATGATGGAGCTGAGGTTTGGTTACAGAAGGAGGCGGAGATCTACGACACAACCGCGGCCTGGGGCAGCGAATGCATATTCGTGAAAGCATCCAACTCGGCTCTCGAAGCAAGTCAAGGCAATGGAGCAAGATGGAACAAAAACAGTGAAATAAATGATCGCTTGTCCATTGAGGGTGAAGTCAAACAGAGTGTTGAATGAAGTCTACTCTAGAGTACAGTTCTCCATTGCACCATTGCATCTACCGCCAAGATCCAAACCAATCGATGGCTCCCTCTCTCGCTGCTACTTCTTCTGAAAAGAACTATTCCCCAACAAATGCCTGGTCCCACTCCCTGATCTGGAGTTCTGAAGTCATCGTAGTCGGCAGCGAAGGAGTCGGCAATGAAAGAGTCGGCGGCGAAAGATCGGAACCTAAAAAACCATTTTTCCTTTTGTTAGCACCACGTGTATGTCACGGGTCGGCTAAACAGATGCAGTGATAAGGAAAACCCAAAAGGGGAAAAAAGTACCCGGCTTCCTCTCCCCAAAGCTTCACCTCTCAGTAGGATGACACAAAGTCCACCACCGCGTGCGCACCGGAGAAGTAAGATGGACGCTCAGTAGATTAGCGGTATCTTCACTGAAGATACACCCGGTTCACTGAGGAAGTTCTTACCTAAAGCGGGAAACTCATCAGTGATGAGACACAGCTGTGTATGTCGAACCGAGCTGAGGCTTGGCGATGAAGCAACAGCGTAAAGTCTTCTGAGATGATGCCGACAAGATGGGATGGCAGAGCGTAGGTAGAACGGCAAGGAAGGGAAGATGACCGAAATGGCGGAGCAGGGCTGGGAAGATAGAGTTGAAGGATGCTGTGAAGAGCGAAGGGAATAGCAGGAAGAGGAAGACGACTGGTGTCTTGGGGGCGGGTCGAGAAGATGAAGAAGCTGAGAACGGAGCTGGAAGCGGAAGGGGGTTTTATTGTCGAGCGCAGTAGGGATTGCACTTTCTGTATCTTCTCACGATGGAGAGTGATTCTTGCCTGGAGGATGACTCTGGTTGATGAGATAGGAAGTAGAGCTCTTGGTGAAAAGAGATGAGGTAGGTTGGTGATTCCGTCTTTCCTCCTGCTATCTTGACTACCGGACTCCCATCCCTTTTGCTGGTTCTCTTATCTACTTGGTAAGAATGGGCTACAACACAGCAGTTGTTCTTTTATCTGTTCGTATCTATTAGGTTATCTAACTCCTACGGATGGAATCGTCAGACGACAGTTGCTTTGGTGTCGCTCGTAGATGACATCCTAAGCCAATTTTGCAACTACAGAGCAACTCAGAGCCTTGAACTGCGTTCTGGCCTTCCCACCTTCCCCTCAAGTACCACAACTTGCCGACTCCTTACGCCCCTTAAGTCCTTTCACTTTCACTTCACTTTGCAGATCGTGGCAATCGTGACCTCTTCAGCAGAGGGAAAGACGACACTGCTCATTACATCATCGCCCGTCGTCGTTATCCTAACCATAGCATCCTTCGCCCCAGCTCTCGCTCGAACGCCATGTTTAAAATCGAGGTGTGTGCCAAAATAATGACTCTGGCCACGTCGTTATTAACCTTAATCGCATATACTTTGCACAAACCAGCTGGGGGAAAAAATATTAAAAAAATAAATAAAACTTTTCTTTAAAATTCAATACTTAGCATACTTTTGGGAATGAGTCATATTCCGCTTTGTCCTTTTCTTCCTTCCTTCACAGTCACCAGCGCGTTAGAGGAAACTCGGATGGCGATGGTAGCATTGACGATTGGGAAAGCCTTGGTAGTGAATAGAGCATAGGGGACATATGCCCTCCTTGGCTCTTTTCTGCTGTCATTTAAACGTCAACTAGGTAGGAACGTGCGATTTATATAAGGCCCAAAGAACGCTTCTGCTCAGATCTACCTACCTAGGTAGGATTTTATTGGCCTCGGTACCTTGGTTTGGACTCTGTGGTTGACGACGTATCACTAGTGCAAATTTTTGAGGCAAAAGCCTTGCTCAGATAATATTAGTGCATGTCTAATATCTTTGCTGATCATTGTCAATACCCAAATGCAGCTGACATCCAATCATTAATAAGCTCAACCTGAGACATTGACGTTGATAAGATGAGGCAAACAACTTCCCCTCATCACAGCAATTGAACGACTCATCATCATGGAGTGTGTCAACATTGCAGTCATTGGGATAGGTGAGCAACGCTTTGTAGGTAGAATGTACATGTATAAGTGAGAACTGACACGTTGTTTGATCTTCTAGGTCCGGCAGGTCTCACTGCTCTCAAGAACTTGAGGGAAGAAGGTTTCAATGCCGTCGCGTTTGAGCGTCGCGAGTCGGTTGGGGGTCTTTGGGCCTATAGTAACAATCCTGAATATACGACAGCACTAAATGATACAATCACAAATGTCAGCAAGTTTGTGGTGAGCTGCTCTTCCCATCCAATTTGTCAGAAGATGGCTAACCTTCTACTTCAGTCTGGTTTCAGCGATTTCCCAATACCAAAAGGTCAGCCATTAACCATCAGCGATGCTTATACTTACACAATCAGAATACCCAACCTATCTCTCTCGAAGGCAGGCTCAGGAGTATTTCGAATCCTATGCATCGCACTTTGGTCTTCACAGGCATATCCAATTTGGCATCACGGTACACAAAGTGCTTCGAAATACATTCGATGATGGTTGGGACGTTTATACGTCAAGCGCCAGTGGCGAGGATAAATTATTCTTCGACAAAATCGTGTTTGCGAATGGATGCGAAAGCGTACCTGTTTGGCCATCTATGCCGGGACGAGAGAAATACAAGGGGACGGTAATCCATGCACAGGAATATCGAAGGTGCGTTTGAGATGATCATCGACACTTTCTATCGCTGATCTCATAAGTTACAAAATCAATGATCTCGAAGGGAAGAAGGTAATGGTTGTGGGTATCGGCAACACGGGCTGTGAAATAGCTCTCAGTCTCTGCAAACACGCATCAAAAACCTACTTGGCATATCGACGAGGTCGCATCCTCGTATCACGCTATGGTGATGACGGTGTCCCAACGGATAGTCAGATACCCTGGCCTATTCTACGGCTCAAGTATCTCCTTGACTATTATGTTCCTTGGTTGACAAAGCCTCTGGTTGATCGACTTATGATTCATAAGATGATCCAAGGTGCTGCAAAACAGGAGCCAGCATCTGGATATATGTCGGAGAAAAAGAGGTTTAGACGTGCTGAGCGAAGAGTTCGTGGGGAATGGCGTATGGTTCCGTGTCCGAGTTTGGCACACAAGCATCCCGCAGTGCAGGAAGATATTTTCCCTGCTTTTCATCGCAAGGATATTATACCAGTCCATGGATTTGTTGGATTTGATGAAGAAAATTCAGTCTTGTTAGCAGATGGAACTTCCATCGACGTTGACGTGGTTATCTTTGCTACAGGTTATCGACACGACTTTTCAATTATGCCTGAGCTTGAGATGGACGGAGCGGCTGGGATGACTTTGAAAATTTCTAGAGAATTAGAGCGGGACAAGGAACGAGATGGCCAACGTGTGCCACACCTACCTCGACTCTTTCAGATGATATTTCCACCAAGATGGGCTTCATCTGTTGCCTTCTTGAGTTGGATGGCGCCACAGGAAAATGTCTGGTGTGTCTCTGAGCTCGCATCAATGGCAGTTACTCAAGCCTGGGCTGCCGACGTTGCCCAGAAGCGAGGCAAAAGTGCCCCGGAGGGATATCGTCCTGCTTCGCTTTTACCATCGCAGGAAAAGATGAACCAGGAAGTCGACTCATACCAGAGCTGGTGGCGCAAGGAGTGGGCTACAGATCACTCTATACTGCATGGATATGTGAGAGCGTACTCTTTCTACCGCTTCCTTCACGACATGGCAGGAACTGGCCTTTATGGGTACTTGGATCATCCATTCTCGATCAGGGGATGGTGGCTTTGGTGGAATGACTATGACCTTTGGAAGTGGATTTCCAAGGGCCCGTTGAATAGCTACTCGTGGCGTGTGTTTGAGACTAATCCTTTAGGTATTTCCGGTCATGGGAGAAAGGCTTGGACGGGAGCTAGGAAAGCACTGGAAAGAGCCGTAAGTGTTTATTGTTCCTTGAACTTGAGTGAAAGTTAATGCCTAGACAGTATCTTGCCTTCTACCGATTCAAGATGGGGGATGAAAAGGAGAAGTGATAAAATGAACTGAATTGTACAATCATTACGACATGCAGATTTGTTTAAACTTGAGGATATTTCTTTAACTTTGTGTAAAGTATTCGAAATGACTTGTGATTTAAAGCTGATAGATCTATCAAATATGATAGACTGGTCTACTTCAATAGAGATAGAGAGAAGATGTTCTAGGTGAGCGAGTCTGGGTTTTGTGCAAGGAACCATGAAGAAAGAAGAGGTGCCATGTGGTGCAGGACTGTCTGGCATCCTGCAGTTGGAGCTACGGCAAGGGTATATAATTCAAGATCAAAACTTGCTTACCAAGACAACGTGGCCGAGTGGTTAAGGCGATGCCCTGCTATCTCTTCGGGACATCATAGGCATTGTGTTCGCACGCGTAGGTTCGAATCCTGCCGTTGTCGATCTTTTTGACTTCTTGATCAATTTTTTATAAAATATCTTTCTTGGGGAGAAAGAAGCACCATATATATAGATAGTTGACAATCCTCAAGTCGACGTTACACTATATGTTCAATTCGAAGGGGTTGCCTTTTCAGTTGGGACAGTGACCAACCAGCCTTTGTGGGCCAAATTCCGACTACATCTACGTGGGCCTAAAAGCTGACAGCTCTTGACGCGTCTCTTTGATGGACTTTTCAAGCTTGGTACAAGCACTTCACATTCAGATTCCTGGTCAAACATGGGGTCTTTCTTATCACGAAATGAGTTTCCCGTCAACGGTAGAGTGAGTCGTACTCTTGATCCCTTTCTCTTGAATAGAGTTATCATCTGAACTAACATACCTACAGACAGTACTCATCACTGGCGGTTCTCGAGGATTGGGTCTAGCAGCTGCATGCCAACTCGCTGCCAAGGGTGCCAATATTGCCATTGCGGCACGAGACGCCGAGGTCGTAAAAGAAGCCGTTGCACAAATTGAGCAGTTCGCTCTCTCATCGTCAACACAGCGCTTCTTTTCACTGATAGCTGACGTGACGAAAGCTGCTGAATGCGCTCGCGTTGTTGCGGAAGTCACTGCCTGGAACGATGATAACCCACCTGACATTGTATGGTGTTGCAGTGGAAGTGCGCATCCTACGCTGTTTGTGGATACGCCTATTGAGCAGCTTCAGACCATGATGGATAGCAACTACTTCTCAAGTGCGTACATGGCTCACGCCGTGCTGAATGCCTGGTTACGGCCTGCTAGAGATGGTGCTATCGAGAAGACACCGTCATCTACACCACCACCAGCGGCACGTCATCTCATCTTTACAGGCTCTTTCGTCTCTTTATACAGCTTCGCAGGCTTTACGCCTTACGCTCCATCCAAAGCTGCCATCAGATCTCTGTCCGACTCTCTCTCCCAAGAGATGAACCTATACGCTGGTGCTCATCCCGACGAGCCTTGCGTCCGCATCCACACCGTCTTTCCAGCGACGATGCCGACCAAATCGTTGGAAGATGAAAACAAGGTCAAGGCGGATGTCACAAAAGCGCTTGAAGAGGGCGATCAGGTGCTGACACCAACAGAGTGTGCGCGGCGTGCGATTGCGGGACTAGAGAGCGGAGAGGAGCTTGTTGCGACGAGCACCATTATTAGACTGGTTATGACGAGTGTTATGGGTGGTGCGATAAGGGGTGGGTTTTGGAAAGGACTGGCGAATACGCTGCTGGGTTGGATTGTCATGGTGGTGATGGTGTTTATCCGATGGGATATGGACGTCAAGGTGAGGAGCTGGGGGAAGACGCATGGATCAAGTGGCAAAGCCCTGGGTAGTCAGTGATACAGTCGTAAATCTTGAATACATGCGCGTTTTTCTGAGTATCATAACCATCTTCGTTATTGATTATAATACTGCCGGGTTATCAACCACTTGAGACGGCACGACTAGGGACGCGAAATTGCATCTGATCAGAAGAGTGAATCAACACGCAATTACCATTGTTTCAATCAATAGAAGCCACACACTCACCAAAAGCATCTACTCCCCTGATAAATCATGAATATTGCCTTATCTAACTATCAACGAGAAGAAGTTACATGCATCAAATATCGCATCGAATGTGGCGGTTTCAGGCTAGATGGGCTAGGAGCATCATGACAATACCTTGAATCTACTAAGGATGAAATGCTGAGCGTATGGTTCATGTTCTGTAACATGTTTGCATGTATCTGAGCCGTTTCACTCGACGCCACATATTGACAACCAACAGCACAATGCTCACATCAATAGGGTATTGCGGGTTAAAGGTTGGTAGTAGGATAGTTACGTTACTATGCTTTCGCGGACACTTCAATTTCCCTCAATAGATCCAGATATTTTGATCTGCCGTTTTACGTGGAAACCGGATTGTGGGTTCGAGCAGCACTCATCCTGACTCGGAAGATATAAGGAATGGTTCGGTCTTTAAGAACGTCCACTTTCTTAAAATAACAGAGCAGAAGCACCATAAGCAAAAAGTCCTTGAACCGACCATTCCACATGTACATCAAAATTCAGACTATGTTTGCCGCCGTGCTCCTCTTAGCTGGCATTACCATCTATGCCCTTCCCGCTCCCGATGCTACACTCACTCACTCTGAATGCGCCATCTTCAGAGACGACTTTACCTACTTCAATACAGCCAAATGGGGTTGCGAACATACTTGCCCCGTTATAGAAGCAGGTAAAGCCCGATTCCGCCTTGAATCTGGCACTGGCCCTGGCCGGGAAGGCTCCTGGACTAAACTCGTCTACCAACTTAAGCGCTTTACTTCTGGCCGCTTCATAGTGTCTTTCGCATTGACGGCTGGTCCTACTGAGCCTGTTTGGTGGGGAGTTGCGCTTTAGGACGACCTTTCAGATAAGGGTTTCAACAAGATTAACTTTGGCTATACGACCGATAGCAAGCTTTTGGGTGATACAGAATTACTGTTTGAGAGCGCCAAGGATGGCAAAGCTGTGTCTATCCCTGTTGATACACGAGTCGATCAGTATGATGGAAATTATCATACTGCTATTCTTGAGTATGACGCCAACCATGTTGTTTTGTACTTTGACGGTGAGAAGCTCGAGGAAATTACCGCAAAGAAGTATATTCCTACTAAGCCCATGGATTTTATCCTAGGGCCTCGCCTTATGAAGGGGAAAGGGATGGCGAAGGGGTTTACTGAGTCGATTGCTTGGGTCGAGATTGAAGGTTGACTTGATGGTTGAAGCAGCTTGGGGCGGGCCCCGAAACTTTCTCTTCCTGTCCTAGTTTTGCACTATCATTTCATCCTTCTTTTTATCTTCCTTCTTAGCTTTACAATGACTTGGTTATATGTTGTCAAATTACAAGATATAAGTGTATGTAAGGACTTTTGACATCAAGGAAACATCTATTAGCATCGTTATGCCCATGTCAATCACTCAACTATAGTTGAACCAGGTATCTAATGGGTGATTCTGCTATACTCTAGATCCTATCTCTCTACAGCATAAATTCCATTGTTTAATCAGGCTTCCTCTCCCGCCTTGACTTTCTTGTATGCTTGAGACACCGCTGGCAGTGCCTCAACGCGGTCTAACCAGGCCTTGACGCTGGGATAGTCGTTCAAAGTCAAACCAGCATGTTCGAATTGCCGTACCCACGGCTCGAAGTGGAAGTCAACGACAGTAGGGTCATTACTCGTAACGATCCATTTTCCTCCATGCAACTTCAACTGCTCCTCGAGAACACCGAAGCATCTGTAAGACTGGGCTTGGTAGCGTTCATGAGCGTTGTCGTTCTTGATGTTGTTGTAATGGCGGAACCAGTTGCATTGTCCAAGCATGGGTCCCATGGTGCTGATCAAGAAGCTAACCCATTGATCAACTTCAACTTTGCCCTTCTCACCATCTTCCTCCCGCGGTCCCAGCTTGTTGTCCTTGTCGTAGATGCGCAGGAGATAGTTGATGCATGCCATGCTTTCCCAGCTGGTGATGTTGGTGTTAGGGTCTTGAAGTGCCGGTACCCGGCCATTGGGGTTGATAGAAAGGAACTTGGATCCTTTGACACCATTGGGGCCGTCGCCTATTTGCCAAAGCTTGACGTTGTAGGGGAGACCAAGAGTCTCGAGGACGATGGCTACCTTGAAAGGATTGGGGCCTGCGCTATGAGCGTGCAGAAGGAGAGGCTTGAGGTTGGAAGACATTGCAGGTGGTTATGATGTTGAAGAGTAAGTGAGGACAACAGAAGAGGTATCAAGATGTCAAACAAGGGTTTTATAGTATGTGTAAGGGTTATTAAGGTAATGCCAATATTGGATTTCAAATCAATTAGTCTTCTTTTATGTAAGCATGCCCAAAGTTACAATTTCCGTGACCCAGTTTACCTATGATCCTCCAACAAACGTCCGTCATTAGCACATCCGTCGAACGTTGGGCAGCGGGGTTGCTGGGGTATACGTGTTGATCCTAACCTAAACCGAACCTCAAAAGCAGGTCAGTCTTGGTGGGATGATATATTACAAATCGATAAAGCAGAAACCTTGACTATCTATATCCGGGGAGACGTCCGTCTTAGAGATGTCCAAAGAACCCTTTACTCATACAGAGCTGACGTCGACGCAGTGGCTGGCTGAGACTTGGATGAGGCCAATGGTCAAGGGAAAGGAAACGTATCTTGCAGGGATTACGGCGAGCTGGTACTTATATAAGGTAAGAAACTTTAGAACTATGCTTAGACATCAGGAAGCTAACACTTATTGCAGTACGTCTTTCTGCTGATCAGACGTAGATTGGTCAAAGGGAGTTGTATTGCCAGCGAATCAGGAAGACACTCGCCAAAATAGAATCATATCCTATCACTACACTTCCATGTTACTCTATGAGTGAGAAATAGACGCTTATATAAGAATCGATACGAATCGACTAAGGAACCGATTTTGGCCGCAGTTTATCTGAGTTTGTAATCCATGACTTTTCGATCATACTTGTCAGCTTCTAAAGAAAAGCTGTAACAGTAGCACCAGATAGTTTAAACGAATAATCAAGACCTTGCTTAACCTCCTCCGAAGGGGCGAAAGGGTCATAGAGAATGAGGCCTGGGGTATGAGCAACAATCAAACTGATCTCCTCACCAGACACAACATTGACTGACGCAGTGTTTTTCTTAAGCGTAACGTAGCGTGTAGCGCCATTTTTGAACAGGGCAAGTGTAGCTCTATAAGGACCTCTTGTGCTAATCGTGACAGTGACTTTGCCTCCACGAGAGTTGGCCGTAATAGGTATAATGTTGCTTCCCATGTACTGTGGTCTGCGGTCGGGCTTGACGGTATAGAGGCCTTGTCCGCTTGAATCAACATTGGCATAGTTCAGGTTTTGGCGGTGGTAGAGAAAAGCTTCACGAGCCTTTGCGCTGCCTATATCGACGTATGCCATACGAGCCCAGTAGCGGCCGATGATATCTGCAACTGATGTTTTACCCGCGATACGCTGCAGTGTGTGTAGAGGCGTCTCATTGCTGTTTATACTGTACTTCTCCATCATTAGACGAAGGGTAGGAGAACCAAGACCGGTGTATTTGTCAGGATTGTTTGTCAGGTATGTAAAGATGGGAAATGCTTCGTAATAGTTTGATCCATCAACAATAGGTTGGAAGGACTCGCCGATGTTCTTGTAAAGGTTGATAATGGAGTATTCTGTGGGTAACTGGCGGGCCTTTCGAGCAGGGGCACAAATATGTGAAGTGCGATATGTATCTGAAACCCATTCTGCAAAGGTTTCCCACCAAGCTCCTGTACGTATTTGGTCGACCCAAGTTCTCTGGTGATAATTCAAGGCGTGGCCGTATTCATGTACTGCGGTGATGGAATCCGCAATAACTGCACTGTCAACCACCAGCCAGCCCATTCCGGTTTCTCCATCAGCGGCAAAGTATCCTGCGGCACCTTGGAGATTTGGGACTGAGTAGAGATTTGTCTTTGTTCGACTTCCCGAGTTGGATGTGTCGTGGAAGGAGAGGCCTGAAGACCGAAAGCCTAGAGTGCCAACGAAGCAGTCGTACGAGGCTTCAAGCACGGACAAGACCTGGTCAGCGTCTGTGCCATTGGTGCCGTAGACGCGAAAGTGGTCTGAGTCTTTGAAGATAGCACCACCAGGGCCGATTTTGGGGTTCGCGGTATAGGTCTTTGGCTTTTTCGCGGCTGTTACTTTGTTTTGAGGGATAGCGCTGGTTGGGGCAGCTGCAAGGAGGACTGAAAGTAGGAATTGTTTTGAGAGAATCATGTTGATCAAGAGAGTATCGACTGTGTGTAAGAGATGAAGAGCTTAGTTGTGCCTATACATATCTTCTAGAGTCTTTAAATACCAAGGAGAATATCTTCCTATTTCTAATCACGGTATTAGTTTATGCTTGTTAAGTTTAAGTTTATTCTTCATTTCCAGTTTTGTGCTTGTGGGAGAATCTTATTGATGTGGCGAGATTCCATACCATATTTCTGGTAGACCACATTCTGCTGTACCCGGATTTGTCTTAAGGTAGAGGTTGTTGGAATGCTGTAACTTATTAGACCATCCTAGGCTAAGAAATGAAGAGTCATTATAGACCATTCACACTTTCTTGTAGCTAATTAACTTCCTCCTAATTTGTCTAGAAACTTCTAATAAATCCGGCGTCATTCCTCCAGCAATTATTTGAATTGCCTGAATCAACATTCGTTTTGGAAATTTACTCCTTCTCGCCTTTCCCTTTGTACTCTGTGATCAAATTGTTATCTTTGACCTCTGGTACTGTAACTGAGCGGAAGAGAATTGTCCATGGCCATAGAATCAAGTATCAGAGGTATTGAATTTTCCGCTCTTGTGTGATCTAGACATAAATCCGACTATTGTTGGATGTAATCATAAACTAAGCTCTCCATGACACCGGGCCAGCCGCTTAAAGATCAACGTGCTATGCGCCCAACTTTCTAATCACATTTCAGCAAAGACGGCTGCGACTATTCATTGACTCAGTACCTTATGAAGGACACCACTAAGCCCAAGCTTTTATTACTTAAAAAATATAGTATTCTTCAATCAAAGCAAATTCTACTCCTTCACCTGCAGATCTCAGTCTACATATGGTCAAAGAGCTCGCCATGACTACCCTGCAGTAGGGATGCATACGTTGGCGGCGACAACATATACGCCCTGCTTTCTATAAATTAATAACGAAGTCTAGAGAAATCCTAGATGAAATCTCAAACAGGCTTAATGACAGAGTCAAACATTAAATGCGATGTGTCGATAAACACGGCACTCAAGGGTCGAGGCTTACACATATGTCAAGAGCATATTGGAGGTCACGTGTATTAAAACTCATGCGGCATTACAAAGCATAGACCCCAAACCGAGCCATTTTCGTCATGGTTCAGATAGAAGTGGAAATGGATTTGATACTGCGGAATGAGAAGAGGAAGTTGACAATAGGCGGCCTCTATGACCATATGATTCATGAATTGGGGGTTGGATCGCTTACACACGGTTATTAACAACACATATGTGTCAGTTGAGATGGAGAACTGATGTAGTTCTATCTGTATAGTTCAATATTTATCAAGTAACATGGCGCTTATCGTCATCTCTCACTAATCTCCCCTGTAAAAGGGATAATCCGTGTATCCAACGGCATTATCCTCAAAGGGCCCATAGAATCGCGATCGATCATACGCCTGAAGCGGATATCCATTTCGCAATCTTTCAACCAGATCCGGGTTACTAATGAAATAGCGTCCATACAACAGACCATCATACTTTCCGCTCTCCAACAATCCCCAGGAGTTGACATCGTCGAAGCCACCAGCAGAGAAGAATGGGGTAGCGCCGAAAATAGAACGGAAGAGCGACAGGTCTACAGTAGGCAGACCCCACGAGTCGAGAAACTTTTGCTTCTCTGTCTCGGAGAAGATCTGCTCGTATCGAGGCTCGACGAAGCTGACGTAGGAGAGGTGAGGAAGACGGCTCTTGAGTTCACGGCAGAGGTGACCCCAAGTCTCAACTCGCTTCTCGCCACGGGCTTGGTTGAAGAGACCAAATGGCGTCAAGCGAATAGCCAGATTTTCCTCACCAACCGTCTTTGCAAGCTCATCCATCAGCTCCAAGACAAAGTTGCATCGCTTCTCTTCTGATCCGCCGTAGTGATCGGTTCGCTTGTTGATGTTGGAAGAAAGGAACTGCTCAGGCAGATACCCATTTCCTCCATGGACTTCAACGCCGTCGAATCCAACCTCCATCGCCCTCTTGGCCGCATCGGTGTAGTCGTGGATCGTCTTCTTGATGTGGTCGACCGTGAGCTCGATAGGAGGGTAGTCTGCGAGCTTGACGGGTGTCGAGCTGTGAGGAGGCGGGTACGGGTAGGTCTCGTTGGGATCATCCCAGGGAGTCGCTGATGCAGACACAGTGGGTGTACCTGTCAGATGAGGGATGTTGGCGCGGCCAGAGTGCCACAGCTGAGCATAGATGTATCCTCCTTTGGCGTGGACAGCATCAACAATCTTCTTCCAGCCTGCGGCTTGTTCGGGCAGGAAGATACCAGGGACACCCGGCATGCCATTTCCCTAGCCTTGTCAGTGACCTTGAATTAAGTTCGACGGTTCAGGTAGCGTTACCTCTAGCGATGGAGGAAGTCCCTCAGAGATTATCAGCCCGCCATCTGTCGCCCGCTGAGAATAGTACTCGACCATCAAGTCATTGGGTAGCCAAATGCGATTGGGTCTCTCGGATGTAGATTCAGCATTCAAGGGAGTGCCTCGGTTTCTTGTGAGAGGAGCATGGACGATGCGGTGCTTGAGGTGAATCTTTCCATTGGCAATGTCCAAAGGCTCAAACAGCTTAGAAGCTGATGCCGCATCAAGAATATCACCCATGTTGAAGGATTTCGGTGTTGTACTGATGATATCAGCAGAAAAGTTTGGAAAATCAGATCAGAAAATGCACTCGGGGCCCCTGGAGAGGAGTCTTTACTCTTTACAGGTTTGCAAGATTAACTTATCAAGCCAAGACTAGGTGAAACTACTCTACATTGATCGACGAGCCAACAACAACCAACGCCTGGTATCATATGGGCTGCAAGGGTGTTAAGAACCAAGACCCAACAACGCGATGCAGGGCCTATGTCATCTTTTAACAAGCCATACTGGACCCTCACTGTCACGCACATGAAACTATTTCGTCAAATACACCGTCTCGGCGTCTCCACTGACAAGGACAATCCTCAGTCTTGGGAAAGCACTATGATATTGTGGAGTGCAAAGCCCACTCTTTGGTGTCTTCAAGGATGTGGGTTGTTGATCGGATGTTGTCCTGCAGTGAAACAAATACCTACTATGAGATGTTGATCTCCAGGCTAACGATATATTGTCCGACACCTTGCTTGTTGGAGCTTAGAATTTTGATAAACTCTCCGCCAGAAGTTACATTATTCCTGGAATATTCATGTCAAAAATCTTTTACCACGAATGAGATGTATAATATGGAGAAGCTCGGACTCAGTAACACGCTAACACTCGTTATCCCTGATATTATATCTGGCGCTGACCAGAACCCTGGACTCAGTCCTGAGCTGATGTAACGTCGACGATGTCTCTCGTCTCGTCTCCTATGTAATGTAATGAATGATCTCAGCAACTCCACCGTCTTCCATACAGAAACCCTGGTTCTCGCGTGATGAGCTTTGCTGTCATTTTTTTACCGAGTGCAACTTGAGCTCCACAAGCAGCATGGATCCCCACGAAAAGACACTTCTATGATCCCACACATTCCTATCTTAGAACGACTCCAATTTAGTTACGGCCGTGGCTAAGACAATCTCAACTTGTTTCGTCTTTAGTAGAGCCGTATCTAGTTAACTAAGCGATATTCTGAAGCAAATCTTCGATATGTCGCAGCCGGCCAAATCAAAGTTGTAGCCACGCACCAGGTTCTGCCACCGCGCATAAAGGATAATGTGCTGCTGTACCTGAAGTTCTTATGCAGATCGTCCCTGGGTTCAGTCCTGCCAAGCCAGTCTGGCGTGTTTAATAGGTCAGAGAAAGGGAAAAACCCGGAATTCTCGGACCATATTTTGTCAACAAGAAGCAAACCTGCATAATGCTAAACAGACCAGACCTATATGATAGTACAGGTCAAAAGGGTTATTACATCGGCACTAAAGTGCCACCAGGTACTGATGCGGAAAATGATTCACGCTGCGGCCGTTGGAAGTTTCTGGGGCCAACGGTGGAAAAATGGATAAGACAGTGTTTCTCTCCTGTTTTTAGACTCAACGTTCTGTATTTCCTTATCTAGCCCGAGAATTGATCTTTCAAACTACTTCCGAACGGTCTATTAGGACCATATCTCGTCAACAATGAGCTTTCCCGGCGCAGCGCCTCCACCTCCGGGCGTGGAGCCGAATCTCGAACATCCGGCCGATGTACTCAGGACGTACAATTATGTCACACAGGCTCTTACCTTGATGCTAACATCAGGTTTTGTTGTGACTAGATTCTATGCCAGATACAAGGTTATGGGATGTGGTATCAGTCGCGATGATGGTGAGTATCAAACTGTGTATTGCTTGGTGTTGGATGTTATTGACTCCTATTAGCTGCAACATATATATCCTTTCTACTCATGGTTGGGTATTGTATTACTGCTTGCATTGGTACGAAATGTATACTTTTCTCTATTATATCTACTAACAGATGTCAGCTGGGTCATACGGTGCCGGAAACAATCAATGGGATGTAAGAAAGGAGGATGTAAAGCATTTCTTCCAAGTAAGTATAAACTCCCCAAACGCCACCGCTTCTCTAACAGTTATTGCAGTGCGGATATGCTGCCACCATATTCTACGCTCCAATGGCCTTGAGTGTCAAACTCTCCCTCCTCTTCATTACCATTCGAGTCTTTGGCTCAGTCCACAAGAAGACCATGATAGGCATCTATGTCTTTATCGGCATGCTAGTAGTATACTATATCTCTGGGCTCTTTATCAAGATCTTTGTTTGCACACCTATTAGTGCCTATTGGCATGGAGAGATGGATAAATGCCTAGACCAAAACGCCATCATCACGGCCGATGCTATCATCAGTGTCATTAGTGACCTGGCCATTCTCTTCCTGCCTACACCACTCACATGGTCATTGCAGCTGTCGAGACGTAAGAGACTAAGGGTGATAGGAATCCTTTGTGCTGGGGGTGTGGCCACGGCTTTCAGTATCTATCGACTGGCTATGATTCTACATGAACGCGGATCTATTAACCAGACCATTGTCTTTACGAAGGTCATCCTATCTGGGTACGTATAGTCTCGCATAATCTTTATAAAAGACGCTGACATATCTGTAGTAATGCAGAGGCCGGCATTGGTTTGATATGCGCATGCCTCCCGTCCATCAGCGCCCTCTTGGTTCGACGCCATGGCTATCCCTCACAGCCATCTCACGGATACCAAAACTCAACCCATAACCAACTCAGCAGACACGGGGAGATTATGATGACTCGCTCATTCCAGGTTGACACAGCGAGTAAAAACGCTCATAGCGACGCTTACGATTTGGGTCACGATGAGGCGGGTTTGTTTTCGAGTGTTCAAGCAAATCCAAAAAGTACCTATTCCGGGCGGGCAACATCAGAGTCATCGTCACGTTGAGTACGCTGACGACGGCCTTTAAACTGGAGAGTGATAGTTTTAATTTAATAATGAAAGTAATTAGCACTGATTAATGATATTTCTAACTTAGCCCTATATCGTAGACACCGAGGGTAATTTCTCATCACCAACACCACAGTGTTTAATGAAATAAAGGTATTTTAGTATATTGTCTATAAAATAAACACGGTAGATCTGGGTAAGGATTAAAAGTCGCGAGGCAGCTTATTATGCAAACAACATTGGTCGCTGTTGATCTTTACTATTCCCATATAATGCTATAAGCGTATGTTAGCTTCTTACCTTTCTAGACTGTGATAAAGCTCTTTTATATGCTTACCTAACAGTACTCGATTGATTCACTTAGAGTAGTCGCCTCCTCTATCGGATAGTCTCCATTACTGATACAGTCGTAATTGCGGTGTGCATTCTGCTCAGGTAGCCTTTTGGGTTTGTTTCTTTGCTTCGCAGCTCATGGTGAGATTGTCGTCTTAGGATGATACGCAGATCAACTTGACTCTGTTGTTTCCCTTTCTTAGTGGCTCGATGTTACTTCTTGTTGATTCAGGCTGTTACAAAAGAGGGGAAATTACGATAAGCATCACGAACCGGGGTGGAGAGCTCATGATCATCACCTTTCAGGTACCCAATATAACCAGAAATAATGCCAAACGTTGAAGCGTCTACCTCCCAACATCAGAAGAACCCACTATCGGTGGAACAAGAACAACAGATAGTAGACTGGGTATTGGAGGAACGGTCCTCAGGCACTGTAGTCCGGAACAACCTAATCTCTCGGTTTGCCGAGCGTCTTGCCCACCGCGACGGCGTCAAGGAAAGACTGCGCTCCGACTTTGCCCATGATTTCCTGACTCAGCATCCAGACCTCGCAAAGAGACTGGTTGGCCCGCCACATCCCAGTCACGAAAAACCCCAAACCGTCACGACTGGTAGCGGTAGACTTGCACGCCTGAGGAGAATGAGGTAGCAGGATCACATCCAGGCGCTCTTCGGCGACTCTCCCCCGCCTCAGCGACAGCCTGCTCCCTATCCTGAAGGCGACATTATCTATCACTGCCTCAATGGCTGCGTTGTGCGGCAGGGAAACCATGTGACGAAGTACACGACGTTCCCTGATGGCTTTGGCGCAAAGGATCATCCCAATGAGGCCCAAGTGCTGCGCTTCGTCAAGGAGCACACAACCATTCCGGTCCCTGGGGTCATTAGCAGTGATTGGGATCGTATAACTATGGAATACATCGAGGGCCAGACATTGCCTCGCGGAACATCCTGGTGCGTGACGGCCACATCGTGGCCCTTTTGGATTGAGAATTTGCAGGATGGTATCCCGAGTATTGGGAATACGTGTTTGCAGTGCGTGGGTTGGATAACCTTGACTGGGAGACTCTAGGTAGTCATGTTCCGTCTCTTTTTGCAAAGCGCTATGATCTGGAGTACATTCTTGTGAAGTTCATCCTTAGCATCTCTTGACCCCGTTGTACTTGTACAGCTCCGGCGTTAACATGGAAAATGCAGCTGGTAATCATCGTCCAATCAACCCCCTTTGTGCCTTTCTCAGGCCAATGATAATTCTAGCATACAGATACAAACAGGTTCGCAGAATTTTGTACAGTTTCCAAGGCTCTGAAGAGTCATTGATTGAACAAACTCGTTGTAGGCTTAGTTGACGTTATTTATGTATCATAGATTAACAGAGAACCTCCTCTAATCGAGCGACGTCCTATCGTTTTCGAGATCGTAAATGCCATCTCTTCTTCTCCTGTAACAGATCTGTTACTTTGCCCCAGTACTCCCCCGGGCCAACTCTATCTGGTCTACCCGAGCCCTCAAAGCGCTTTATCTGTTCATTATAATCTGAATCCCCCTCAGCTTTCGGAAGTGGTAGATGTATACGTCCTCTGGTGGTCGCTCCAGCATCTAGGAGCAACTTGATCAAATCTAACCTTGGCTGATAGCTGTGCTTAAGGCGTGACCATTGCTGTTGTCCCCATAATGTGTCTTCAGAAAAGTAATATACCTGCCAGCCGAAAATTGCATTGTGGAGCAAAGACCTCCGATCATTCTTTTCCTTCAAAAGATCCTTATTCTCCTTAATCTTGGCAACAACGTATGGAGTTACCACGAATTGAGCAGCAAGGCCAATGAAGCAATCTTGTGCACCAGCACGAAAATCATCCTGAGATAGTGACCAATGTCCAGGAGTATAGTTCTCTGTTCTCTGCTTCTCGAAGCTGAATCGGGACCTTGAGACGTTTCTGTGATTTCCAGGCAGACTTTGAACGGTGGATTTGAAGAAATGCGGCTTGGCAATCTCAACACTGGTAGATTTTTGAGAAAGTTCTGTGAACTTTGTATTTCCATCGTTGGTTAAAATCTTTGCTTGCCGATCTGCTGCTTCTCGTAATACCTCCATTTTACGGATAAGGATTGGCGTCTTCAGAGGCGACGCGCCAACTCGCGAGGCGTACATCAGACAAAAGGAAACAGATTCCCAGAAACTGAAGAAGGATATCGTAAGAGAAGTCTCAGCCTGATATTGAAGCTCTTTGTCGACGAAATATTCGATATATGCCTCGAGGAGCATGAGATTTGCGTCAAAGTCGTTAGGCAAACGATCTGCCAAAGCCTGAGAAACATGGGGAAGCAAAAGCCATTCCCGGACGCTTCTATGATGAAATTCGACAGTCCCGTATCCAGAAAGCTCCAACATGCCTCGTGTAGAACTATCTAGACGTCTCTTGAGAATCCTTTGCATAGCATTAACAGCATCGATAGAGTTAGCTGGACAGACCTTCTTCTCCTCAATAAACCATAGCGTACTGCTGCGCAAATCTTCGATAGAGGCGAGAATTAGACTAAAATATTGAGCAGCCCTTTTGGCATCTTCAGGCTCAAGACTAGCGTCCATCTTGGTGTACAGTTTCATGATGTCTGTCGGCAGATCCTCGAGGACGAAATGGAGCTCACGCAAGCCTTTTCCTTTGGTCAAGTGGATAATAAGGTCTCGAACCACGATATATACCCAAAGAAAAACACCTTGTGCCTTTTCTGATAGGTCTTTTTGCAGCTTTTCTGTATCGTTAGGTGATAGGGCTCTCCATTCTCGAAAGGCAAGACATGCTTCAAAGTGGCCCTTGATGTAAGCGTCGATATCCCGCTTGGTTAGATATTGCATTGTAAGTGTAGGATACTGATGAAAGGCATCGGAGAACTCTGTCCACGGGCGACTTCCTACGCAGGTTTTCACTCTATATGTGGTGGTAGCTTCTGCCAGCCAGTCGATCAGGACTGTAGGCCCACCACCAAATTCATCAAGACCGTCGACAAACATGACAAGCTTGAACGCTTGATCATTCAGAGATGCCATATTTCTAAATGCCTCTTGTAACTCGTCCCATGTCCAAGGCGGAGGTGAGCATTCCCAACCCTGAAGAGCATGGTATGCTGCCCAACGGCGAGGGGTAATCTTTGCAGTCAGGTCTGGCCGTTTCTTTAAGCATTGCCATAGAAGGGTACGAACAAGACCTTCTCGGGACTGCTGTAAAGGATCCGGACTTGCTTCCCAGAAGTAGAAGTAGGTGAACAACAGCGGAAGCCCGTCGGAGCAGTGCTGCAGATACATCGCAGTTGATGACTGATGAACGATGTACTTGATGAGGGTTGATTTTCCAGAGCCTGCTTTTCCAGTAATCCAGTACAATAAATTTGAACTACTTCTCAGCCAATCTGTGAACTTTGTCTCTGAATCTTTGTGAAAGATCCAATCATAGGTAGATTTGTACGGCTCAGAAATATTGTGGTCTCTCGACTCAATTGACGAGAACCACAAGCTGGCAATGATATGATCTTGAACCAATTTTGTGGTTCTCTTATCTTCAGGCCGATAGGATATCTCTGGATCGGGGTATGTGCTTTCAGCGGGCCTCCAATTTGTCTTCCATAGTTCTTGAAAAAGATGGGTGCGCTTGTCAATTGCCGCGGTATTGGTCTTTGAAGTAATATCGTTGGTTGAAGTAATCAGGACAAGGTCTTTGGCCAACTGATCAATCTTCTCATCAGTCTTTGTGATGACAGCTTCAATCCCATCCAAGTGATCTTTGAGATACTCTTGTCTAGGTTTTCCATAAACTCTTTCTTCTTCCCTAGCTAGCATTAGAATCATTCTATAGCCTCCATTGCCCCAGTTAGTTGACGAGACTTACCATAAAGACATGAGAAGAGACATGGTCATTTCTGAGCGTATCCGTTGAAGACGCTGATCAAAGTCATTAATTTTGCCTTGAGACCAAATAGCCTTGAAGGCTGTGGCGATGCTGCTGACAGCATAGTTGAATTTGGTGTTGCCACGAGCTTGTAGCTTCTCAAGTGCTTGCTGGAGCTCATCTCTAATGACGTTGCACTCTCTGCAAAGTCTTAGGAGTGTCTCGTCCGAAGCGGTAAGAGTAGTTGAGGCCGTGTTTGGCAGCGATGCTGATATTTGGTCTCCGACTGCGATGAGATCGCTGGCGATGGTGGTCAGACGAATGCTCTTTGAAGTCGTCCCTGAGGGAGATGTGTACACTTGGCGGGCCTCTGTGAGAAGACTACAAGTGAACTCGACAAATGTAACGACCGTTCCCGCAACTTGAAAAGCAGTGATGGGGTCCATGTTGGTGATAGATGAGGTAAGAACACAGGGAGAAAAGGTCAGCTTGAATTCAGGATGCTGATTTTAAGCAATGTTGTGTAGCTGAGCGTGACCCCACCAATGTAGGATAGCCTATTTAACTGGGTGAGAATGGCATGGGTAGGATGCACGAATGAGGTTGTACGGGTGGCTCTACCATTCTACCTTGTGGTTACAGGCCGTTTATGCGGCCATGATTTCGTTGGTTCTCGATTATCATCGATACTCAGAACATGAGAATAGTATACAGTTTGACAAAATACGCAAAGGTCGATCTTGAAAACAAAACAATTGTTGATTCATTTCATAGAGCCATAAAACTAGAATTCTCTCGACGATGGCTGGCTTAGCTCATGCCGTATTCATACAAAGTTTCCAACGCTCAGAAATCAAATGAAAGCTGGTCTTGAAGAGTCTTTGTAAACCTATTGGTACGTGTTTGAACTGCCAAACGATGACCACAACGGTGATGAAGGCGTGATGTTCCGTATCCTCGCTGAGGCCGCTGCCACTTCTTCCTCGCTGTTGTAGGGCCTGCCTTCAGGGTCCAAGATAGTGGCTAGCATCAGAATACGCTGATCCTCAAATTCCGGCCAGTCCACTCCGCTTTCCACACATCCAGGCTGTGGTGGATTTGCTGCTAGTTTTCTCTCATACCTGTCACGGAAGATGTGGTGATGCGCAAAAGCGTGGTATGAATGCCACCGCGGTCGATTCATGCGGGTTCCATGGATAGGAAATGGATAGATTGATGTTTCTCCTAGAGGAGAAGTAAGAAAACTAACTAGAGCGTCGAACTGCTCTTGAGTTGGTGGGTAGAGAGTCTTTGGACCTCTGATTAAGTCCCCATGGATCCACATTGATTTGCACTGGGACATGATAAGTTCAGCGTTCACTCATCATGATCGACACATCTTGCAATATTTATGTCGAAGTGACTTACCTCCTGTTCACTCTCTCCGCGGTCAAATACAACTATGCCTCCAAAAATCTTGGACTCAGCCCAGTACCCAGCAACATCAGCAAATCCACTGGGATACTGCTGGTAAGATCGATATGCTCTATGGCAAAAAGCAATGGGCGAAGGTGTGTGGAATCTGCGGGATTCGACGCCATTTCTCTTTTCTTCCAAGACTTTGCTTCTCCATTCTTGGTATTCTTCGTTCTTGTGGGCTCCATCGTCGAGTTCAAATAGATAGGCGCCAATTTGGTGGCAAGCCACGACGACAAGCTCTATAAGACGCAGATTGAAATTCTCAGATCCGAAGGTCGCCTCTTGAAATGGTGTTAGAGTCTAGTGGTGTGTAAGTATTAGTGGTTGGATTTGCAGAGTAGGTGAACATCACCTTGGACTCGAATTGTAGCTGGGAAAGGTCAAATTGAACTCTGAACTTGCGAGCTTTCTCAACATAGCCTGGACAAATGTCTACATGATTGGTTGTATAGGACGGGTGGTCCTTGACATAAGGATAACTGTCTGTCAAAGACTGTTCGGTGGGCAAGCCGTCAAGGATCTGAGCATATGCTCGCTCGGTCACTTCTGTGTTCAAAACGTTCCTTACGGCTTGATCCAAGGCGTGTTGGTGATCATCATCGAGAAGACATAAAGCTTGTGAAGTCTCCTGTGTTGGGGTAACATGAGGAGTCATGGCAAATGTTGGGTATAACGGCTAACAGTGTATGTAAAGAAAATGAAATGATTGGTGTTGTTGTTGGTTGGTAATCGAACGTAATGAGAAGCAGCGCCTAGAAGTCACATGTAGAAGTGCGAGGCTTGTTTCAAGGCGAGATGATTGCTAATTGGATGATACGACCTGGTCTTTCAAAACAACGTGGGTGACTTGATACCGCTCAAAACGGGCGCTTATTCACAGCCACAATGAGAGCATTCATATGTTTCATGGGTGATAGAGTTCAGGTGACGACTAAAAGGGGCATAGATATGAGTATCATAGGGCGTTTAATTGCTGTAAATAGTTCAAAACCTCGGGCTTACATCTATCTTAGCGCGCGGTATCATCCCCCCACAGATTCTGCCGATTCAATCAATGTTTTAGCATGCAAACTCAAGGCTGGTCCGGGCTGAACCGGCTTTTTCTTAACCGAGCCGACGTTGAACCTGGGTTGCTAGGAACTCTCATGCAACAAGATGAAGAACATCGCCAACATACCTCATTCGAAACGTGAAGATCAATGGGGAAAGGATTGTAACTCTAGTAAAAATCCATGTGTAAGCGCTGAAGAAGTCCGTGCTGGAGGCTTCCAGGTCAGACCGGGCCAACGGCCATAGACCAGATACAATGGTTTCTATGCTACCACATGTGTATGGTGTTGGCTCTAGCAGTTCAATCAAATCCGGTCAAGATTTTTCTATGATTAGAAAGGTGCACTCGGAGAAGAGGTGCTTATAAAAGCTCGCGAAACTCCCGAGGGACGGGCTGAGCGAAGGAAGATGCTACTAAGACACAAACACTTCCAGTTCATTGGAATTCTACCGAGACAACAATGACGACAACGGACAGGTATGGCACGATATGATACACCTCTCATAAACTCACAGACTGATATGATTGACTCTAGCCCGGCCTACTGCATGTGCTCGATTCTCGCGAGGTTGCTTGGAAGGTTAAACCACAAGCAATACTGAGATTCGTTGAAGGAGCCAGACGTAAGCGCATCTCACAAGATCTTTGAACCAATCACTAACAAAAAGCAGGTTTCGAGTTCCCTTTGGAGAGAACCGGCGCGGGGATCACCCGTCAACAACGGGGGCAGCTGCATATTGAGACTATTGGGAGCACTCAAGCTGTACCATATGCCCCACAAGTTCTTTTCATGCGGGCGAGATCAGAACGTCTGCCAATGTACAACATCTCTCAGGAGGAACTAGATCGTGTGCCTGAGAGACCAAGAATTGTTCGTGCTGTTCGTGTTGCTTGAGTGGATCAGATTGGCAATTTATCACGTATAACGATCGAGGGAACGAGGTACAATTTGTATTTGTTTGACATATTTGGATTGGATTTGCATGTTGCTGCATTAGTTGTGGAATGTAGTGAATCTCTATAATAATACTTAGTTTACGAGTATGGCAGCATTAATAAGTGATCCAGTTAGTGATTTTTTCGATACATAGCAGGATGTTTCTTGTCCCATTCCAACTGAACCTTTCCATTACTTTTTATCCAGACTCATGTCCACTTTCGCCGATCTCCTTCAGTTGTCTGCGCCCTCTCTACATCGGGCCATGATGATTAAGGAGGGGCGCTAGCCTCAATGCTCTTTCGGCTGATATGACCAGAATATTACCATTTCCTCCTTTCTTTCGGAGTTTTGGGTGGTATCTCTGCATCCATGCTTTTCAATCCCAGCCTCTCAGCCGTCGGACATTGGTTCTGCAAGCGACGGGCTTTTGCGACCGGTATTGCTTGCTCGGCTGGGGGGATTGGCGGTATCATCTTCTCTCTGATCATCCTCTATCTTGCACCCCGCGTCGGGTTTCCATGGACGATCCGTGTTATTGCATTTTTGTCGCTTGGACTATTGCTTGTGGCCAATATTTGCCTGCGAAAACGTATACCGCCTATTCAGAAACCCAAGCTCTACATCGACTTTGGTCTCTTTAGAGATGTCAAGTTTGCTGTGGCTGTGGTGGCCATCTTCTTGGTCGAGTTCGCCGTCTTCATTCCCTACACATATTTATCTTCATATGCCCTGGCATATGGGTTCGAGTCACAGAAAGCATATCCTCTTAATGTTCTTTTGAACACAGGTGCTATACCCGGACATGTCCTGCCTGGCTATGTCGCCGATCGCTTCGGTGCGTTCAACACCATGATCGTTACATCTCTGGCGTGCGGAGCCTTTGTTTTAGCACTTTGGCTAACAGCTGACGGCAATGAAGCTCGAGTAATGGCTTTCTCTGTACTCTTTGGGTTCTGGTCTAGCGCTGCTATCAGCTTGTCGCCGGTTTGTGTATCCCGGGTCTGCAAGATTGAAGATTATGGAAAGTGCAGTGGCATGGCGTACTTTATTGCCAGTTTCGGAGCTCTGATAGGTATTCCCATCGCTGGTGCGCTTCTAGACGAAGGTGAAGATCCATATCCAAGATTGATCATCTTTGCAGGAGGGTTTTATATGGTGGCATGTGTTGCGTTTTGTATTGCGAGAGGAGTCGCTGGGGGTTGGAAGTTGAGACCATTTTGATGAGATGAAGATGCTATTTATATGCACCTCTCTGAGATAAGGTACCTTTATCATAATAAAGAGCACATTTTATCAGATCAAGAGGTCAGAACTTCACATAGAAAACGTGGCTTTAGGTTGGGGTTGTGTTAGGCCATATCGAGGAGTGTTGGCAACAAAGTATCTTCACTGAAATTAAGCACCACTACCAAGAAAGTCAACCAACGGCTAGATCCTTTCCCGCATACATCACCAGCAAAAAGTCATACAAACATCAAAAAACATACAACACCGGGGATTCGCTGGTCGTCACCGACACAACTACTAATCCGGCGCTTCGCGGCTTGACTCTGGGGGAGCGGACGGGGAGTCTTCCATAGTCAAGCTGTCTTGGCTCGAAAATCTAGAGGCTCGCCGACGTTTACCCGGACGCCAGATGTCTAATGATTAATTATTCGCCTGGATGTCCGATAACTGGGCTCTATTTACCTTATTATAACCTTACTGTTACTTTACGGCTACAGTTAGGGACGGGTCTTCCGATTAAGGTTAACGCGACTAAGCACCGTTACGGTTCCCTTATTTCCTATTTTATTTTTATACCTACCTCTATCTCCTTTACTCTATCCCGGTTTCAGCGCTTATATATACTTTTACCTACACTACTGCGCGAAGATTAATCTTTAGTATAGCAACTACGGATACTATATTTAAGCACTTAAATATAGAGCTTAAATTCTAAACATCCAGATTTATTCATTTTTGCTATACGCTTTAACCTTCACCTAGCTCCTAAAATCCACCTATGCACTATATTAAGATACCCTAAATAGCTAAACTTCCCTTATATATGCCAGTAGAGTAGGTTATTAAGTCCTCCAGCCTGATATAAGTATACCTAGGATCGGCTATGGCATATAGCGTGCTGGTACTATAAATAGTAGTAATAGGTGTTTCGACCTAGCCCCGCCCCTCGCCTTACTTAATCTTTTGGCGTCAGTTACAGATTGTCACATAAGCGCCATTCCTCAATAAGAACAACAGGTAGCCTTACTTTCATATATCTACATTGCAGTTTAGGTAGGATAGCTTTCTTTACATTTCTGCCTAATTAATATATAGTAAACACCAAAAAGATCTATAGCTACTCGTTTTATTACTAATATTATATATGCCTTAGTATTACTAGAATGTTTATAAGAAAAGGCCTTCTTTGCTTATAACTTTCCACTTTAATTCTAAACTTTATTACTATCCTTTATCTATAAACTTAAGTAATAGGCCAGAAGGAAAACGTAAGTATATATTACTATTAAACTATCTATAGCTAACTTAACAGGATTTAAATGTATCAGAATAATATATCTCTTAAGGTCTATAGTTATAGTGATAAGTATAAGGATATAATGAGTTTTACGGCTTGCGCTAATAAGGGCATAGATAAGTATACTGGAGTAAAGGAGAATAAAATAGGGTCTAAGCAAGTGGCTAAGAAATATGGCAAATACGGATGCAGGAATCCATAAGTGCATATTAGACTGCTTATTTTTCTTGGATTTAATTATATGCATCTGCATCTGCTTGCTGGCAATATTAATACGTTTCCCCACACTTTGCACGTTATTAGCCTCCTTTCCCAGCCAGCCAGGTTCAATTCCTATATCTCTTAGCCTCTTGCTAAAGAGGCGAACGAGGTGATATATGCTTGCATAAGTACAGCCCAGTTCATACCATACGATTCGTTATGCACCGCTGATATTCCGGACTATTTAACTATTATAGCGTCACCTAAAGAGTAAACTCCTAAAGCATCTTAGTCTCTATCTACCATAGGAGATTTACGATAAGGCTAAGATTAAGAATAGGATTAGGAAAAAAGCGCTAAGTTAAAAGTGGTTATTAAAAGTAAGAAGGAAGTTTCCTAAGATGCTACCAGAAGACACGAAGAAATTCGAAAATCGATATGTGGAGTATCGACCCACAGACATGAATTTTCTTATACGAAGCCGTATTCTGGAGCACTATATGACGCTAGATCCTACGAGTTTTCTTTACAGATCTGGAGATGAATATAGGAAGGTAGATAAGATTACACTGGCCTGGAGCGGAAAGGAGGTTTAAACCTAATTATATTAGATATCGTATGTAAGAAGTAGCAGTTTAAGGTTTACTAGGGTTACTAATCTCGACTTAGCATAATATATTATATAACGGTCATTCATTAATACCTAAAGTCTAAGTTAAGTACTAAAGAAAAGGATTAGGATTAACAGCAACTTAAATCTGCATCTAATATAAATAAAGAGATCAGTAAATAATTAATAGAGAAACTAAGTTTAAATTTGCCTAGGCCAGTTATAGCTACTTAATTATCCTTCTTATCCTACTCTTAACTGGCTGGACCCTATATGAGGATAAAACAAGGACCCGCACTATCCTCTCCTTAATTCGCCTCCAGCTTATAACCGTATGTATACCGAACTCGGACATAACAGTAAATACGCTTATTTTTCAATGCCTTACGCATATTCATTAAGAAGATCTGGTATTCATCCTTAGGCCAATTAAGGATGTTATGCCAGACCATCATGGTATATCCTTTAGCCAATCAGCATCTTAATAACCCGACAACAATCCAGTATGGATTCCAGCTATCTTACCTTCGAGGTCATTTTCCATAGTTGCACGCAGGAACTGACCGACTTGACGCAGCTTTTCGTCCTTTGTCCACCCGCCAACGGGGACCTTGATAATGTTAGTCATGATCCAGATATAATCCTTGAAAGTTCCTACCTTGAAGTCGGCAGTCTGCACGTCGACAAAACCGGCATCACCAAGAAGCTGAACATCGTTCTCGACATCGCAGAAGCTCCGGCCAAAAGCTCGACTCCCATCTTTATAGAGCTTGTTCCAAGTCTGTAGGATAGGGGCATTTTCGATGCTCCCATCATCACAACAGAAAGTAGGATTGACCTCTGCAGCCTCGATGTAGCCGTTGATATTACAACAGCGAAAGGCTTCTTCAAATAATGCTCCCTAGTCTGCCATAGCGCCAATGAGGAAGCGAATATGGACGAAGTCTAAATGGTTGTCAGGCCAGGTCTAGGTATTTGTTGCATCTTCGAGTTTAAATTTGACATTCGGAAGAACCCATACAGGCTAAATTAGAGATAGATCTGTCCCAATTATCTCAACGTTAGGATGTTCATCGGCAAAGTCACTGGACGAGTTAGTAAGTTGTTGATTATGCGGAGGGCGTTCAATACATTGCCCATATTCCTGAATCTGGGTTAGTAGCTTCTTGGATCATAGACTCAAGCAAATCTTACCAGTTCCTATTCCTACATCTAGAAGCTTCTATATGATGTCAGGCTCTATATGTCTTCAAAGGGACAGGACGCGTACCTGAATATTGTCTTTAAGGTGCGCAAGTGTAAGCTTTCCATCAAGCAACAACGTGAGGTAATAGTGGCTGTATCATCAGTAATTTACCATGTTCGACAGACACGATCGCCTTGCGTAATGTCAATAGATTCCTTCTGCTGCTCA
Organism: Fusarium abutilonis; assembly: GCA_021655885.1. NCBI lineage: Eukaryota > Fungi > Ascomycota > Sordariomycetes > Hypocreales > Nectriaceae > Fusarium > Fusarium abutilonis. Next base: position 29,492 of record JAJJWN010000283.1, read on the forward strand.
TCATTTGGCGTAAAGTATTGCGTATCGTATCTTTCACTGTGGAAGGTAATAACCACATGGCGGTGGGTTTCAATAGCCTACCTCTTTGGCCACGGGGGGCCAGCTGCTGCTGCGTTGATAGTATGTTTGTGGTGTTGTCTGGTCCTTGGCGTGCATTGAGTTGACAAACGCTGTTGAGGCAAGAGATTGAGATGTGATTGATTGAGTGAGTGAATAAGCAAGAGATGAAGTCTGAGAGCAGATTTAACTATGTACATATGAGTGATGTGATCATGTGCTGTGAGCGATGTTCAACAAAGGTGATGCTACATACATGTTCGAAACCCCCCTTCCATCGATCCAATATTCCAGCAATCCTCCACAATGCACCGCCACCACCCCATCCCAAGCCTTATACCAAGCTCAAACCCTTTTCCATCGCTCTGATATTCCAGCAATCCTCCGCAACACACTGCCATCACACTATCCCAAGCCCCATACCAAAGTATCAACATAAATCCTTCTCGACCTGTTCTTTCAGTGCAGAACTCATTCGAACGTCATAAAAGTCTTCCTCCCTCCTCTTAACGCCCTTACCTATCGGGGTTGATGATGAAAGTTCAGAAGCCTAGATCAAGGTACGAAGCTACGTGCTTGTGATCTGGTTTCTTCACTGTTGATGATGTGATGAATTGAGTGTGAGATAGTAGGGGCTGCATGTGAACAAGGGCTCCTGAGAAGGCAAAGAAGAGAAAGGTGTCTCCGGGAGAATAAGGTCGTAGAGCTGGAGCGGGCTGATTGTTTGGCTATGCTATCGCTGAAGCTGAAACTGAAAGAGACGACGCAGAAGTTAATATGAACACAGATTGCAATAGCTGAAGGTCGGAGATAGAGGACAGCATCGGAAATCGAAGCTGAACCCCTAGTGGAAGAAGATTGAGGTAGCCGATGCAGGAATACGTGTGAACACAAATTGCAAGGGCTAAAAGTCTAGGGCAGAGGATAGCACTAGAAGTCAAAGCTGAGTACCTAGTTGAAGAAGATTGAGGAAGTTGACGGGAGAGTGAAGGCCTGCGGCAGGTAAAGATAACTCCAATCCGGGCGCTATCGGCAGGAGGTGCATCGAACCAACAACACAAACCGGCACATCGTGGCATTTAAGGCTGAGGATATTCGATAAATGATATCGAATAAGGATATCGAATAGCGATGTCGAATAAAAATGTATCGTCATTAGCCTCGAAAGAGTTCCTCCCGCCCCCCACGGAGAGGGTGACGATATGGGCGGGTTAAGAATGCCGTAATAATGATTGTAATTATATGGAAGCGAGTTCCAATAATAATAGTGGTTGTTGGTCTAGATATATTAGCTTTGGCTTTATAGATGTACAGTAGAACTTACAGTGTGTTGGTTCGATAAGTATGTTTGGAGTATTAAATATATTTACTCGTTCTTGGCCTTCTCCTTCTTTTCCTCCTCCTTCTGGGCCTTTTCGGCCCGACGGGCCGCAACTTTCTCCTAGTTGTAAAGTTAGTATGAAGATTTCACAGGTGATCAGGGCTCAATGCACGTACCGCGACAAGGGTTTTCGCCTCCTATATAGAGAGAATATATTAGCGATCTGCTTCTTTATAAAAAAGGTAGGTAAGATACTTACAGGGACGTCCGGAAGCTCCTAAATGGCTCATTCAGTATAAAGACACTAAACGGCAATAGATACTTACGTCGGCGATGGCCTGCCAATGCTGTAAACATAAGATAGTCAGTCAATATCCTACGCTAAGCAGTAGTTATCGTCTGTTTACTTACCACAATCTGCTCGACGGCCTGCTTGAACGGGATTATTAGAAGTGTTAAAAACAATTTGAATATAGGTACTTACTTGGCCGAGGTCCCTATAGCGGGACTCTTCCCGCTGGTACTTCTGTTTTCAAAAAGTAAGTATTGATCCAGGCTTTGATATACCTTAATGGTATTAGTATCGGGGTAAACCTTACTACGGCAAGTTCGGTGGCTTTCTAAATCGAATTAGTGCTTCTAATTATAATGTCTGGGATAGATACTTACTTTGACCTTGTCCAAGGCCTCCTATTAACTATGTTAGCATTGGATGTTAAGCGATTGACTTACCTTGATCGATCACCAGGGAGATGTAGATACAAGGTTCAGGGGAAAGATAAACAAAGATGGGATAGATAGCTTACTGCCTTAGTGCCACGCTGTATTAAGTATAGTTAGTTGATAATTAATAGTATATAATGAAGGGAGAGGGTTGATAATAGTTACCACGGGCTTCGGCTATCATAATGTTAGCAGTGAGCAATAAAGATATGACAATGGATTTCAATAGCCTACCTCTTTGGCCGCAGGGGCCACTCGCTGCTGCTGCTGCGGCTGCGGCTGGTAGTTCTGTTGTTTTACTATCAGTGATAAAGGCGTCAAGTGCTGCTGGTGGAAGCGATTCTCACGGAGGATGGCGAGCGGGAGTACTATAAACTGTTAGATAACTACTATACTAAGCTTGGGATAGAAACGTCAGCATACTGGTGAGTAGTTGCGCTGAGAGGGGATCAATTAGTAGGTAACCTCTTTGCGTTGGATTGAGTAGTACTTACGGGACCCCGAGGGGGGTTACCGCCGCGGCCGAAGCCGCCGCCCCGAGAGGCCCGTCGGTCGTTGTAGTACTATAGTTTGTATAAGCCTCCGACACATTGCGAAATCTGTGTCACCTCGAGTGTGTGAATGATGCCAATATATCCTCGGGCTGGGGATGTTGGGTATCGAGGAAGTCATGGGGCTCAAGAAATTGAAGTGACGTGAAGAGTTGCTTTATCGATTGGAATCTGAAGTATGTTGACGAAAAAGACAAAGACAGTGAAGATTGAAGGGCGAGGGGAGCGACTAACGAGTTCGCCGTAGTTCTAACTCTAAAGTTAGTCTGTGTAATTAATACACTGCAGCTTAGGGGAACTTACGCGGCCGGACATCTTGATGGTTTTTGTGTTCTATTAATATATTAGTTCTGAAAGCATATGACGATACGTAGAATAGACTTACGTTAAGAACTTGAAAAAAAGTCTAAAATAAGCAACCACAAATATTAGCAATCTTCGTTAATTACTACCAGCAAGGTATACTAGTACGTACGGGGAACGGTTTTATTGGGCTTGAACTGAAGCATCAATCAATGTCAGCGGTCTGCCATACCAGACAGAGAGGAGGATCGAAACTTACGAGCGGGACGCGCAGAAACTAAGAAAGAGTTAGCAAAACAATATCTAGATATATCACAATCGCTGGGAACCAGATCGATCGCTGGGGACCAAGCTGGGGACACTCACTGTGGTTGTATTCGGGATAAAGAAAGGAAAAGGTTCTATTCGGGGAAATGTCCAACTTATGTCTGTCACCGTCTTGGAGCATGGCAAGTGTGATGCAATAGCATAGGTCGTGGAACTCTCTCATGTGAAGCTGCGGCCCTTACAACACGGAAGTCGGGTCTGTGGAAAGTGCAGATCCCCGATGGTGATGCCCTTCAACAATTTCATGCCGTCTACTCTTTAGTCTGGAAAGCGCTTTATAGCAAAACGGGAGCCCAAGGAATGGGAATGCAGTTGCAATAAAGACACACTTGTTCCTATCTCCAGGTCCGTCCCTCCGTGCCAAGACAGGCAGGGTTATTCCAGATATTTTCTCTGTTGACTAGACTATGTAGTTTAGTAACAAACGGTAAGACTTTATCTTATGTCAGAGATTTGAAGAAGCTCTCTGATTGCTTGAAACATGCGGCACAGTCGCAAGGTGACAAGGCTGACGACCCAATGAAAGCACTATTTACATATAACGCTTAGGATCGATAAGAAATGTACTGCTAACTTCTTCTTACCTTCTACTGTGATCATTCTGGTTTTTGCCTGATCAGGGCAAGGACCTCGGGACGGCAGGATACTGAGACAATATGCTATCGTTGAATCGACACTTGGGTTCGCAATATTTAGAGTAGCCTTGTAAGAGTCTTATACAAGGAAAGGCGAAGACTAAAACAAAAAGTTGTGAGTCAGCGTCGGAGTCATGATGCTCTTATGGGAAACTTTGAGGAAAACCTTTTTACCTTTGTTCCGAGCGCATATTAGCGACAGCACTCGAGAACTGCCCTCATTAGATCCACCGACTAGATGAGGGGGATACTTATATCAGAGTTATCGGTTATAGCAAATGAACCTTGATTTAAACCTTCTTACAAACCTACTTTATTAATTATCTATAAAGAAGACGCACCATCCGCCCTGCAGCCACCCCTCTGTTTTTCTTTCTTATCCTCAATTACTTAGGTCTACTCTTAACTCCCCTTATGTCGCATTACCTCGGCCCTGAAGTCGACCTACCTTCTCAAGTATAATCACCAAGCTACAGACAGCCTACTAAATGGCGCCGTCCGTCTTTCACCTATTCGCTCGACTATCTGTCGAGCTGCGACTGCAAATTTGGGAAGCGGCATGCGTTGGATCCCCGGCTTCCCACCGCGGCCTGCAATATATTGACGTCCAGAATGACGAGGCAGTGCCAATACCCTGCGACTGGCCTAAAGCCCCAGGACAAATCTCTATAACAAAAATTAATAGATCCGCCTACTTGATCGATGGGGGTCTTTGGAGAGCGTGCAAAGAGTCAAGAGAAGTTATCGCCAAATATACACACTTTGAAGACTGGATTAGAATACAAAAGCAGGCCATTGTCGATTTTGAGTACTTTCATAAGTACAGTGCGGACTGGTCTGGTGGAAATGAGTCGCCTCACCCTGCAATCATCGATACATGCGAAGGCGAAGAAGAGTGTCGTATGCTTGTCTACCCCGCCAACGACATCTTTTGCGTACAAGTGGACGATTGGATCGATCTTCGAGAACAAGGATCTGATCCAGAGATACATATGTCGCTCATCCGCTACAAGAGAAATGATCACGAAGATGATCACGAAGATGATGTTGGGTGGTCGATACTCCAAAAGCTCCACCTCAAGAACATTGCACTCGAGTTTGACAGCAGCTGGCTTGTGGACCTACCGGACCACATATACGACCTGGCTAATGAGAACTCTGCGCGAGGGTACCTGACGAATTTTCTAAAGCAGAAAGCCTTTTATTGTCACCCTCTCAACATCAAGCGCGAGGGGATATGGATCGTTGACAAAGAGGCTAAGTGGTTTAACAATGCCGATGAACACCATGATACGGTATATCAGGACTGCGACGGGGAGTATATCGAGGTCTACTGTGACCATTTCGTTCACTCCTATCCAGGTGATGGAGCAGTCCCTAATGCTGCTGTGTTTCTTAAGACACTTGATCTCCTGGGTTTTGACGAGTGTTATTCCCCGGCTGAGAGTCCTGGTGGATGGATGGGACCGTACGGCCCCGAACCTGAAAACATAGTCAGGCTCCTTGTTCGTCGGGACAACGAAGTAAAGGAAATCACGTGGAGATGCAAACGTAAATGCTATAGGCTTGGCTGGTGTATCTGCAGCGATGACGAGGGGGAATGGTGGGAAGATGAAGATGAGGATATGGATGTGGAGCTGTCGGAAAGTGAGGCTTAAACATGGCACTGCAGCAGCACAAGGCTTCTCTTATGAACAAAATAGGTCTGCGCGAATGCGACACAAACACACAGCCGCCCGTTCCTTCACCCTGAACACCGCGCTTCAAATGGCAGGGTGAGGGGCACAACAGCAGCCGGCCCTTACGGTATCTCGCTCGACTTTACGATATAAGCTCGATGGCATCCTCCGAAGGGTCTTTGATAGATAGCTCAGGTTCGTACCTCTCCCGAGGATGATATGCGCTCGATGATAACCCTCGACTTGCCCAGGTGACCAAATGAACGACTCTGCTTAAGGTCTGACCGACAACATTTCCCTAAATACCGACCAGCACGTCGTATTTGATACCGCGATTTACGTCATTCCAGATGATAGCGAGGAGACGCGGGCCGAGGCTATGCTAGAGGGCGAGGCTGCAGGATACTACTCAGAGCAAGCGAGAGAACAGGCGCGGTATGAAATGCACGCTACGTCAACAACCGCAGATCTGCTCGTCAACAACCAGAGCACATGAATGTCTATTGACTTATACGGCGTACATGTACATAATGGCGTAAGGATTGTTTGAGAGCGTGTACAGGCTCGGTGGAGTGGTTTGGGGGAGTTTCGGTCTGATAACGGACTATAATAACCCCTTATTGCCATCACTGGAGTTATTCGAGAGCGCTAGTGAGTCTCGTTTAACATGTCACAACGGAGAAAGCGACTGGAGCCTCGTCTAATATGCCACAACATAAGGGTGATAATAACGCCTTTCTTAATATTCGACAATATATTTTTATTGCATGCCGCGAGCTATCTTATTCGCCGAATATAACAAGGGGATGCGGCGAGCTGTTATAAGAAGAACCTTTTTTTCCTCTCTTTTTTCCTTCTACCTTATTTAAATATCTCCCTTAAGATCTATAAAAAGCTTTGCCTAGCAGGTTGTAACAGAAGAAGCGAGTGGACTTAATCCAAGTGGAATTTCTAATGCGCCAGAGGATGCAAATGGAGATGGGAGTACAGTCAAGTCACAGATCTACGCCGATGAAGAAGGGAGTGGTATAAGAATCGCCGGGAGGAGGAGGGGGGGAACCCTTGGTGGACAAGCGGCAGAACAAAATGAGGAAGAACGTTCCTATTTTCAAGCACTGCTGGTATTGTACCGTATCTACCGTATAGGGTTTGCCCCCCTTGTTGACTTGGAGATGAGGGGCGGCGAGCATAAGGGCAAGACCCTTACCGGCTTCACCAGACGAGGAAGTTGTCTGTGACGGTGACTAAAAGACTAAACTGGGAGTGCGACATTTGCTACGCCGGCTTCCGTCGCTACAAAAGCTATAAGAATCATGAGATCGACGACTGACTATGGCTAACAGTTCTCTAGCTGGAACGCCATCCATATGAACCTAGCTTGTGCTAGCATGGCTGACAAGCATTTGAACTCGAGCCCATACGTAGGATCGAATGACGCTATTTATTCTCCTAAGCACAGAGGCACTGTTTCATGTCGTCGACGATATGAAGTTATACGCCCGAGGGCTTCGTCTTGTTAAGAACGGAGGTGTATGGCCCTCCTGTAAAGCCAACCGTAACGCCGCCAGCGGTATTGCGCATCATCTCGGAAGATGATCCTATTCCTACGCGCCTGGACGAGTGAGGGTCGAAGGAGAACAGCTTGTGGCGACTAGCTTGAGATAAAGCGAAAAGCCCCTGTGCGATCTTAGCGTCAAGCTGTCGAAAGGCTGTAGAGAGTCAGCCTTACATTCAATCAGGTCGTTGTTCTTCTCTACGAAAATAATCAATTTTGTTATACACAAATCCTCCAACAACACAGACATCGACCAGAGTGAATTGATCGCCAGGTAGATGTTGATATAAGGTTCATAAGCAAAAAAGGGAAGAAAAGAAGACAAAGAGGAAGATCGAGGTGGAAATGGACGTTAACATCGAGGCACGCTCTCGACACCACCCCCCTCCCCCACTTCTACCTGGCGCGCGCGCAATAATTCCGACATAGAAACGCATACTCAAGCTACGTACGTCCGATCCATCGAAGGGTGGATCATTATTATGACCAACGAACGTGCACGAAGAAGCCGACGAGGAGGCCCTATAAGATCCTTTGTGCAAATACGACAAGATCAAGAATGTCAATCCAACTCAATGACAATATTCGTTATTGCACAACTCTATTCAGCATATTCGCCTCAGTTGTTTAATGTGGTATCAGTATTAGTAGAAAGAGGAGACAATAAGGAAGCAATCAAGAAGAGCATTTTTATACCTTTCTTCTTTATGATATATAACTAGGAGGGAAAGCCTACCTAGTAACCTAAAGTATCTCCAGCCGCCTTCATCCCCCCTAGAATCTCCGCAACTGAGATCTCTATTGTTTCCTTAATTGCCTTACTAAATCTCAAGCGTCTTAAACTTATCTATCCAGCCCCCACAACCTCACCTAGAACCTCCACGACCTAGAGCTCTCTAGCTCACTTAACCTCCCTGCCCCTAGAACCTCTGCAGCCAAAGGTCTTTATGCTCCTATAAAGACAACAAAGACATAAAACAAAACAATAACTCTATAACTAAGGTCCCTATAGATAACTCGATTTTTCTTTTAAACCCTTTGTAACTGAGAAGTCTTTAGCTACCTTGACCTCCTCTTTCTAACTTCCTTGATTTTATCGGTAGCTATCCCGGAGGCATAATAGATCTAAGAGATAGGGTTAAGTAGTAATTGCTAATGAAGTACTTGTATAGAGTCTATTGCCAGCTAGAGTCAATGTGGTCTCAATAACAAGGGAGACACCGAAGGGGTCAAGAGTAGGCTTACCAATATCAGTAATGCAAACAAGACGGAAGGTGCTGTGTTCAGGTAAGCATTCAGCCACCTTTTCGTTATCTACGCAATGTTCTGGTTACTATTGAAGTGGGCGCCGTGATTTCAAGTACTACTAAGTGCCTGCTTACCTGGTTCAGTAATATATATAGATTTCGAATCGACAATAGGTGGTCCCGTTTTAATAATAAAGGAAGGTATACCTTTGTTATTTCTGGATATGTAAGGCATTCTTTAGCTCCTTCTTTAAACTACGTGATAAAAGCAGCCGTTACTTCCTTGAGAATGTTGGCAGTAGAGATAGTTAAGAGGATATAGCCTGTGTCTACTTCCAGCATCTAACATAAACAAAACGAACAAGAATACAAAGAATACAATAATAACAATAATAATAATAAACAGCACTATATCATGTCTTCTAACACGGAACACATACTTCAATAAAAGCGTAAGCATGGTGATGTGGCTGAGAAAGTCATTCATAATCTGGAGCCATACAAGAAGAGAGAGCTGAGTCCCTCATCCTCACGGTTACGTGATAACCTCTTTGAGATGGCCCATAAGTCCCTAGAATCTGGTGATGCTGCTGACGAGAGCATACTGGAGAGTGTCTTTGACTTCTTCGAGGTGAAGCAGGAGCAGGCTCGCGAAGCTGAAAAGCAACGCAAAAAGCTGTCGAATGAGATCGTAAGCCTCGAAGAGCAGCTCAAAATCGCCAAGCAACAATATGCGGATATCCAACAGGAGGAACAGAAGGTCAAGGCAGAGATAGACGAGTTCGAATTTGTGCTTGAATACGGCGACTGGTTCCAAGTTCTTATCGACAACGTCAAGAAAACGAAGAAGGAATCCAGAACGCAGAACGCGCAATTTTCAAGAACGAATTCGAGGTGGAGAACGACAAGAACAAGAAGGAAGCGGTAAAGAATGCAAAGGTACAAGCAGTGGCTAACGGTGTCAAATACACAGGAAATCATGGGTTCAAGCCAGTCAAGCCAGACAAGGAAGCCAAGAAACATGCAAACTGGCCTGCTTTGAAGAAACGGCATGTGACTGAAACTGAGGAACGAGTGGAGGTTGAGAAGGGTAAGATTTTCGAATGGCGAGCTGGTGATGGGGACGAAGATACCGCACCTGCGACACCATTTCTGGACCGTCTACAGAAACTCTGTAACGTAGCCGGAGTAACACGACCAAAACTACTGGCATGGATGAAGGAATATTCAAAGAGGAACAACATCTATCATACCAAGCCGCCACAGATCAAGGACTACCAAAGGACTGTGAAGGAGGACGGTAAGGAGGTAAAGGTGAAAATCCAACCTCAGGACCTGACCGGTGCTTTCGATTGGGTGAGCTATAAAGCTGCCTTCAGTTCAAGCCGAAATGATATTGGAGCAAGGTACACAGCGGGGAAGATCACTGAGAGGAGACGGGATATCTACCTAGAAGCCATCGACGTATACTGGGCGTTATACTCAGTCTCGGAGGATGAGGGCGGCAACCCCATACTCACGGAATATGCAAGGGCTAGGGCACAGGAGGTTTACGACAAGCAGCAGAGCATATCGGAGCCGCCTGAGAATCCACGAAAACGGTACAAGAAAGGAAAATGGGATGATATTGAGAAATGAAGGGATAGCAGTCAACGTGACCTGAATAAGGAGCGTTCGTGCTGTTGCCAGCACTCTTGAGCCGCTAAAGGACAGAGGAAAATGCTGTGCGTTTTGATGGGATGGAGTGGGAGGAGGGCGACGAAGTCGGACTCCCACAACCTCCACGCGGTGTCGCCCGGGGACCTGGTCCATGGGATTGCAGGCAATGTGGGAGACGCACTAGACGGTTTGTTGAATCCTAAACACCCTACATTCATCCTGAACTTGGTGCTGCTATGACCTTGTTGACGTGTGCAGTCACGGATCGCGATAGTCGCGCCGACCTGCCGAGAGCCTAGGAGACGGTTTAATTTGAACACTTTATGCCAGTTTAGATGCATCTTATTATGGCGCTCTAAGCTCTAGAGGACGACTCCTCTGCGACCTAGTAGCCTGCCTCCCCGACCGAGGCCTCTCCGACCGACACTTCCACTAGGTCCTCTGCAACCGAGGCCTCTCTAGCTATCTCGATCTCCTCATTTCTATACCCTCCTCAACATCTTTATCTATCAAGTCGGCTTGGCCTTATACATCCAATCACCCCGATCCTCGTCCAGCAACCGAGATCCCTCCAGCCATCTCAGCTTCAACTGGAACACTCGGACTGACATCTCTCCAGCCCCCTCAAACTCCCCTCCCCGTCCAGCTCAACGTCATCTCTCCAGGTATATCAACCTACCTCCCCTAGATCCTCTGCAACCCAGATCCCTCCACCTACCTCGATTGCCTCATCTCTCAAGAGGGCTTGGCCTTATTTGTCCAATTGCCACGACCTCACATAGAGCCTCTGCAACTGAGGTCCCTGCAGCCGTCTCGACTTGCACTAGTCTACCTGCGACCTGAGCCTCTTTAGCTACATTAAGCTACCTGCCCTTAGAGCCTTCGGAACCAAGATCTCTCCAGCTAACTTGACTGCCTTAGGACCTTCGCCACAAAGAAAATGCCCCCTCCTGCCGGTAATCCTGAACTAAGAACAACATGCGACCTCGCGAGAAGCGATGATCTTCATAGTCTCGAACGCAAAAGATTGTTCTACTTGGAGCATTCTGTTACGCCAGGCTCATCTCACTGGACATCATGCCCGACAACCGATTGTCAACGAAGCGGGTATCAGTCTAGACCCGTCGATAGATCATATGCTTCTTGCCGCACGCGAGGCCCCTGAGCCTATTGCCGAGTCTCAGGAAGAATACGATGCGGAGGTTGACGCTGCCCTGCAGGGCTTGCTCCCCAGGATTCCGAACATCAACCGCCCAGATAACCATCGAGCATACTTTCAGACGAGATCCAACGAACGAGAATGAGAACGAGAACGAGAAAGCAGGGTTTTCATGCAAGAAAGGCCTTCCGCGCCCTCAAGGTCAATAAAGACGAGCCTCCTCTACTCAACGACCCTCTATGGAGAGCAACTACTCAGCGAAGATATCCTGGGGGAAGTCAAGGCGGAGGGGGAGATCTCGACCGTGGAAGCTGTTCAACTCCCCGCTCTTCCTCCTACAACCTGATAACACCCACCTCGCATTGGATACACATTCAGCTACCCTGATACAAGATGAAGCTTTCGTGCGGGATTTACCACGGGGGGTTCCCTGCAGGATGACAAGCTCGAGAGCAGCATTACAACGACGCCAGCCCGCCAACCGCAATCAGCTACTCTCCTACAGGATGACACTTTCGCTCTGAACCTACTAAGAGGAGTTCCCTGTAGGGTGGTAAGCTAGAAAGCACCATTAAAAGGATGCAACCACAATGACATAAGGTCTACCCCAAAAATAAATACCACCGGGCACCACGACACCGGGCACCAGGACAATGGACGCAATGACACTGGGTACTACGACACTGGGTACTACGACACTGGGTACTATGATAGGATACAGATTAGGATATTGACATAAGGTTCAATTAAAAGGAAAGAAGTGCACTACAGACCAGACTGGCACTGCGGCAATTGCTGCGTTAGGTCTTGTCGCTACAAAAGCGACAAGAATGGGAGGCCAAGACAACTCGATAACTACAATAACTCTTAAAGAGGTCGAGACAGAATCACGAGATAAACGGATGTCTCTATTGCAACGACTCTCATGGATCAACAAAGAGAACTGGACATTGGGACCCAAGACGAAGAACTAAAGAAGTATGCAAGGAAAGGTTGGGGGTAAGCCTCCTATCGCTTTGGGCGCTTAAGTATGCGAAGGGAGCAGACTTCGAGTGGGTATAACAATGGAAATTCTGAAACAGTATCAAGAAGGCGAGAAAGGCGATCTCGGTCGCGGAGATTCCTTCCAAAGCTTAGCCTTGATATGGGTATCATACGCTGTCATTTCCTCACGAACCGGCAAAACAACAACTTACATACCCCGACCTCCCTCTAACCTCTGGATAGTCCATTCCTTCGCAACAATGATAAGACTTCTCTCAACAAAGTTACCAATTTCAAAGGTCACGACTCCAATGCTTCCACAAGACTTTTTCGTTTTGCCCTGCCCTGACATATGGTTTCTCACAAGGGATAAAACGCCCTTATTACTTGCTCCCTTCCGATCTGTTTTTCTTCCTTGCACTAACATCAACCACATCCATCATATTCATCTATGGAGGAAGGGGTCATGTGGTTACTCTTTCTGCTGCAGTTGAAGGGAAGAAACCAGTCGCTCTCAAGGCGTTGAGGCGGTTATCTTGTCACGATGTCGAACACACGATGCGATCGTTCATTCTATACCATCAACGACCGGTACCCGACCCTCAAGAGTCTCATCCTCTACGGAACCGGCAGCTACCCTGGACTGGCTATACGGGTTGAAGAGGACATCCTTATGTGTTGGCCTCCCGAGACTTCACGTATGGTGCATCGCGCATACTAATATCTTTCAGTCAAGGTTGAAGGGATGAGGAATAGATGACTTCACCAAACGATTGAATGATTTCTTTCCGCATCTGAAGCGCCTTGCCATTAACTTCCACTACGAGCGGCACGAGTCTCACCCTCGGCAGAAACAGCAGCTACTCTGAAGTGGCTATGCAGGTAGAATATTACATCGCGGTACGTAAGCCTCCTCAGATTTTAAATATATTACCCAGCGTGATCTGAACTCAACCGTCTGGACTCCCGAAACCGTCCTCCAGCAAGATGAAGTGATCCTCTACGGCAGCGGCCGCAGTAAGTTTCCCTCTGTACCTATCAGCTTAATACCTTTCATCAAAACTGGCAACTGACACACTCTGTAGTGGAGCTCGTTTACGTCAGCGTGTATGAGAAGCTTCTTAAGTTCCAGGGCATTTCTCCTGAGACTCCTGAGATCGATCACGCCTTCTTCAAGGCTGGAGCCAAGGCTGGCAAGAATCGTCTCGGTGCCAAATTTGGTATCAACTACTCTCGCACCTGGACCACTCAAGCCACCGTTACGGTCCGCGACAATGTTGGCAGGGGTGAGACAGGCGTTGTCATCACCAGACCCTGGACCAACTGCAAATACGGACGTATCTTCCAAGGCTGCGTCGGCTCGATGCGATAGGGTGGTTCATGGATGGCTAACTCTCACGACGAGGGATCTTATGAGGGTGTTAGCTGGGTTGATGGTGCTATCACCATGTGCATCAAGAGACAGAGCGGTATTCCTCTTTCTCGCTGCAATGGCGGCGGTAACTTCCGCTAATTTGTATGTATTTGGAATGGAACTCGTACGAATTACGGCACTTGCATTAGGATCGACAGCGGCAAGATATCAACGAGATCCACCCAATGTAATATTCAGCGAGCGACATACGAGAATTATGGCGACAGGGGAAGCGACGAGGTTGTCCACGTGCTTAAAGGGTTTATGAACTTTGTAACATGGGCCTGGGTAGTATCAAGATGGAAAATGGGCAACCTGAGATTAGTTAATAATATAAATATAAGTTGGTTAGTTTGAGATATATACTGGTCTTATTTTAGCCTGGCTTAATTGTAATAAAATCTTACTTATTGAATAAGTATTTTAATTGTCAATTCTATATATAAGATACAACACCTATCTTTATATAAACTATCTAATCTGATAGTTAGCTAAAGTTTTTAAGACTTTAGAAGGTTTTAAATAAGCGGAATATTAGTTTCTTAATAATAGTAAGTATAGACTGGTTAATAATTTAAATATAGGCTGGTTAATAACTTACATATAAGTTCTCATCCTGATGTAAACTAAGCGATCTAATAGTTTAGTATATTTTAGTAAGCTTTTCGACGGATCTAAACACTAGAATATTAATTTCTCGAAAATATCAATTGTAGGCTTGCCACTAAGTTAAATATAGGCATACTATATTAAGCCCTTACTAGAGTAGTAACTACCTATAGTGAAATTCCAAGCCTGCTATATTTGCTTGACAGGGGAGTTAGGTATCAGAGCTACCGCAACCACAAACGATATTACCAAAACCGTAGAGGCGATGAAAATCCAGAAATCTGGTTGTCCAGGCAGAAAGTCCTCGGACATGCTAAACACAGCTGCTATAACCCCAACCGGTGCCGGGTGGCCTGTTAATAGCATGGCTATGCTGATCTTTAGGTTGTGATATTTTGAAATTTTAATGCAGAGGTAAAAGGAATAACTGGTAAGCTAGAGAATAGAAGAGATGCGGAACCTCTTATATAGGCAGATAAGTGGATAGTAAGAAAGTCCTACTGGCTATAAGTAGTACCATAGACATTAAATCAGATGATGTGTTAAATTTAATATATCTTTTTTACTACTGGGGGGAGTGTTGTCAAATATACGCCTGAAAATATCGGGGGTGGGAGATAATTTGGACCGATAGAAAGACGGAAAACGGTAGGTAGGGCCCGAATACCGGCTCCGTCTTATCTCAAACGGTGCAGAGCATAATCGGCGCCGCAGAGACCCGCTCCGGTTAAACTTCGGTTACAGAGATCATAGGATATTGTTCTGCTTAACATCTCCCCTCAGTTAGGAGAGTGACATAAACGTATATAGTGATTAAAGAAGCTGAAATGCAGCCCATATATAAAATCAAAGAGGCAATCTCACCTAGTAAGCCTATACTCCATGGAAAGGAAAGCCCAGTGAGTATTATGGCTGCTTTCGTATCCTTATCTCATATTGTGTGTATCCTTGATTTGCAATTGGTTGGGGCAAAGCTCGTAGACCTCCAAGAAACGAGGACAGGGGGCTGTTGAAAACAGAGGCCTTGACCTCGTGAAGCAAAATCGCATTATAAGTGCATTGGGTCACGATAGAGTCTTGCCTATGGATTAGGAACAGGTAGAAATGCAATTATACCAATAAGTACCAAGAAGTAAAATAAATACACAGGGTCTGGTATCCTACTTAGATCCCTTGATGAGATCTGCTGCCTATTAAATTGTTAGAAGACATAGATCTTGGACGGTGAACGAATTTACTTACCCTCTCAGCAACTGCATAAACAGTAGTCATAGTGTGTGAAGCAGGGAGCAGAGGAATCACACTAGCATCGACAATTCTAAGTCCATCAACTCCATAGACCTTGAGGTTCTTGTCAACAACACCACCTTCACTGCGACAGCCCATCTTGGCAGATCCAGCAGGGTGGAATAGAGTGCCCGCACTTCCACGAATGAACTGCTCAAGATCGTCGTCGCTTGTGACGTTTGCGCCAGGGACGACTTCAAAAGGGTTCAACTTTGCGAGAGAGGGCGCGTTTACCAGCTTTCGCGCAAATTTGACGCCTTCACTAAGGACAGCGACGTCGAGAGGGTTCTTGAGAAACTCGGGGCTAGCTTCGGGCGTATCGAATATGTTGGAAGACTTGGCTTTGACGAAACCTCGCGAGTAAGGATGCTGAAGACCCAGAACAACGGCACCGTCACCCCAGATGATCTCTAGGATCGCAGAGTTTGTGTCGAGAAGCTTTTCGGTGAGAACCTTTTGCTGCTTGCTATAGCCCTTGGCCACATCCTTAGGAGTACCTGCGGGCAGGTAGCTGCTGCTGTCCTGACCAGTGGCTTGCTTATGAATAGCCGAAGCGGCATCTGTGTAGTTGGACAGAGGCATGAAGAGAAGAAAATCGCCGGTGGGTGAAGTCAATGGGCCCTTTCGTTGGTTGTCGTATTGCGCTCGTGCCTCTGCAGCAAAGGTGGCGTTGCTCGTCAAGTTACCGCTTTGAATGGGTGCATTGACTGTTTCTATGTTAGACACTTCCGACTCCTAGACAGAATCGACTTACTGGTGTTGACTATAACTAAAAAAACGTGGTCGTGAAAATTCTGGCCTACGCCAGGAAGGTTGACGACGGTACTCACGTTGATGCTCGAGAGGTGAGACGCGTCGCCAATGCCAGAGACTTGAAGAATTTGAGGGGTAAAGACTGCTCCTGCTGCAAGGATGACTTCCCTTTTGGCGCTGACGACTCTGCGCGCACCGTCTTTCGTCTTAGCGAACTAGATTGTGGTCATCAACAAATGAACCTTGACTGTGCAAGTTGGTGCCTTACCTCTACTCCAGTAGCCTTGACGCTGCTTCCGCTTTTCTTGGTGATCACACGTGTGACCTGTTCACCTGTGATAATTTGTAGATTGCTTCTGCCAGAAACAGTTTCATAGTATGCTTCTCGTGCAGAGGAACGTATGAGTGTCTTGGGATCTTGGTTATGGGGGCAGAAATATCCTCCAATTGGATGGCCGTTAGCCTGATCAACAGCGATGTCAATGTCAAGCTCTCCAGCGGCCTGGACAAGGTTCTCTGAGTGGAAATGTTAATTTTGAACGTAGGACAACATCTGTGGAAATGATGGACTTACTGGTCGTGGGCCAGAAGAATGGGGAATAGCTAGAGTGCATGTATCCCGAGGTACCATGGGCAGATGGATCTGTGGTGATGCCATACTCCTTCTTGATAGCGGCACTAGGCTGAGTGAACTTCTCATTCTAGAAAGGGTCAGCATTTCGTATGGGTCAGCGACGGACTAACTGACCTTTTTGAAGTATGGAAGTAGCGCATTCCAATCCCAGCCATTGTTTCCAAGCTCAGCCCAGCGATCGTAATCTGCTTTGGATCCTCGGTCAAAAACCATTCGGTTGAGCTTGGTTGATCCTCCTACAACCTTGCCCAGAGGAATTGGAACAGTGCGGCCATTGAGCGAGTCGATAGCAGAGTAGGACACGTTCCAATCATATTTCGTACCAACGGCACCTCCTGCGAGGCCAGGAATGGTCACAAAGTCTTCATTGGCGTCGCTGTGTAGAGGTCAGAACAGTTGCATCGCACGTCGGTTGCTAGACTTACAAGTCACCGGCTTCAATTACGAGAACGGTTACAGCTAAGACGTCGAATGAGAAACTGATCTTTGTTACGAATTCCAACAGCCCGAGTAGACATACCAGGGTTCTCTGACAGACGATTGGCGACTGTGAGACCAGAGGCTCCTCCACCAACCACAACGTAGTCATACTCCTTGGCTACGCCTGGTCTAGCCGATGCTACCGTTGCATGAAGAACACTGAAGGCAGCTACCGTCAGGATCTGAAGTTTCATCATAGTTGCAGATTAATCACAAGCTGAAAGGGGATGATGAGTGAATGCTATCCAGCTGCGTAGTATTCGCACAGCGACACAACATCTTATACATATGTACATGCTATTGCGCCACAACTATCCCGCTACAATTGCCGAAGAATTCGAACCATCACTCCGCAATTTCCCCTGTCTAGGATCCATGGCCGTTTCAGGGGCAAAGTGGTTTCCCAAGGCGGAATCATCACCGGAAGTAAGGGAGCTAAACTAAGCATCGCTCGATTCTTATTGGCCAATAACGTATTTTGTCAGCAATTTAGATCTTGTTCGTCAACTTCGGACTGAGAATGGGATAAAGAAAGTTTATATAGCCTGTTTGGTGTATAGACAAGGATCAATGCGACGACCACGTGAAATTTGCCGACAACCGAAAGTGCCGTCATAGCCCCTGGTTAGAGTGGGAAATGGGCTCAAAAGCAAGGTTGTTAGTAGAGACTACCTAAATCTTATGAGATCTAGAGGTCGGATATCCCATTTACGCTTATCGGTAATGATAGAACCTCGGCTGACTAGCTTCAGCGTAGCATTGTCTCGTTAATATTATCGAAACAGAGTTAGGACTACGATGAGTAATGTTTTGCCTAGGGAGTGGAATCATTAGACGATAGTAAACAATATAATTTCCTTCTAGAATCTACACCCGAATCTTTTCACACATATTAATAATACTTATCGCTTTTCTTTTAATTATCAAAGTACATATGATAAGATACTGGCCATGTATAGAAAGGCCTGCTGCAGTGACGCGTGGACGCTGTGAATCTTTGAGATCCAAGTTACGCACTCAACGAAACCGGTAGAGTTAAATACTTTTCACAAGCTGCAGTCATATGCAGTAGGGAGTAAAGCATAGCCGACTTGACAGAGTAGTCAGCCTCGTCATTCGGCACTTTAACTATAAATCTAAGAGCCATCTTATATCACTGCTTCATGCCCAAGTCAGACAAGTAGCCCCGGGATTATGGCCTAGGTAGACTTTGCTGATGTTGTAATTAATTGCTGACAAGACGTAGCCTCAAGAGTTCGCCTCTCTTACAAGATCACTCTTCTCTCCGCTCGGTGCTGAGAAGGGACTTTGGTACATCCACCAAAACAGTGCCACCGTCCATCCGCGTCATTCGGGGGATCGTTTCTGCTGGCTTGATTACGAAGGAATCACGTACTCTATCATCTCATTGCATCAATATGGGAATAAATATGCCCGCCATGGATATTCGGTTCGGCTCCGCCTGTGTTTCACTAACTCTTACGTCTCAAGTCGGAGGTGGGAAGAATTCTATCAGGTTTTGATGTCCTCAGGAAAAGCTGGGCGGATCGACCATGCGCCTGGAGAAGCTGACCTGAGTTTAGTCTCACTAAGGCCGCTGCGCGAGATGTATATTTTTTATTCAACTAGAGCTTCTGGGTTAGTCAAGGTTCCAAGCCTCATCCGGCTGATCCATGCAACGGCCGACTCTTTTTAGACGTAATTTTCATTACTTTATAGCGGCAGCTAAGTAGGGAGTAATCTTCGGGCGGTCAGTAGTACAGCTGCTTCATGCGTCTCAATTTCTATTGTAGGATATTTAGGGACGGGAATGTCTGGACGAGCAGCTGGCCACGCAGAGAGAGACCTGTTGGCAGCTACCATTATGCAGTAACACGTGGTTGGCATTTCAAATGCTGAGCTCTGCAATTAATAAAGCTAGCGAAGCCAAATGACGATACCTTGCCCAGGATAAAAATAAGAATTCCATTTAACTCGAAGCTCATGGCACAAGTACACCAACTCTGGGGCGCAGTGCTTGGGGGCTGGGCTTACATCCATCTCACTAAATGCCGAAAAACGGTCAGCAACTAAGCCCGATCGTCCAATCAAAAAATGCCTTGGTAAGTACAGACTAAGATTCTCAGCTCTCGGAGAGAAGCAGTTCCGGATCTCTCGGACGGCTGAGTTGACAGCTGGTTGCTATATCCAGAAGCGGCGGTGGCACTGAGTGCTGAGGACTTTAGAAAGTGTCACTTTGAAGGCTGTGAAATGAGCATGAGAGTGCGGATTCCAATTTTGGTAGATGGAGCTTCTATCATAGAACAAGAGTTGTATATAATGGGATGAAATGTCCGCTCAGTTTACATTATTCTCATCATCATCTCAACATCTTCAACAATCAGTATTAGCCTGAACATCTTTCCACCTCTTCACTCCTCACCTTAGCAATCATCAAGTCTTGATTCATTCATCGCTTCATCAAAATGCTCTCCAACATCTTCTCCGCCTCTCTCGTCCTGGCCACTGCCGTCTCAGCAGCTCCCTCCAAGACAACCCGCGACCATCCCGACAAGACCGTCACCCTCACCGGCGTCACCCACTCCGTCAACGCCGGTCTAGGCGGTCTTCGCTTCGATCCCGATAACGTGGTCGCCGAGGTCGGTGACGTTGTCGAGTGGCACTTCCTCCCCCGAAACCACACCGTTGCTCAATCCAGCTTTGGAGAGCCCTGCGAGCCTCTCGCTGACGGTACTGGTTTCTTCGCTGGCTTCAACTTTGAGACAGCTGAAGGTCAGGCCGGTAATGTCTTCCAGATTGTGGTCGAGGACGACTCCAAGCCTATCTGGTACTACTGTGCTCAGCAGATGGGCAACCACTGTCAGAACGGCATGGTTGGCGTGATCAACCAAAACTTTGACAACCAAGATTTCAGTCTTCGTCGTCACAAGGAACTTGCTGCTGAGACGGAGATTTCGGTCATTCCTGATGTTGAGCAGGGTGGCAAGGTCATTCCCAATCCCAACCCCAACGGTGGCTTCTAAGCTGAATGTGTTTTTGGGCAAATTTGTTTGGGGGTTCACTTTCCTTGATTATAGCGCTGGTTTCAACATGGCGAATGGTGGCAGGAAATTACATATGGATTGACATGGATACTTGACGGTTATCGGTTTTGCATACAGAGGCGATTGCTTTCTGTCTTGTCTACATTCATTCCAATATTATATATTTATACTGCAAATATAGTTTGACATTTCAGCCTTATTTCCTTGTCGACTTGAACAATTTATCCATCATGAGTGGAATTCTATTCCTGGCATGTAGATGATGTGAGTAGGATCGTCTTCCTTGTCTCCGAACTCGTTTACTCGTTTACTCGTTTACAACCTTGCAAGTGGCAAATGGTGAGTAACGTGACCCACTGTATTGTGTTTTACAGCCCTACGAGGCCGGAGATTTACAGGCCCTTTTCTCTTGGCTCTCTCATCATCGCGGGGCCATCTTGAGGTCCGACTCCCCGACCTATCTTCAGCTTACAATGAGCAAAATCACTTGTATTTTTTACAACAACAGCTGAGAGCTTCTCACTTCTGCTAGCCAGAATGGCGTCGTCCTCAACCGACCCCAGTAACGACATGTCCCTCATGCCCTTTTCATGCTACGAATGCCGCAACCGCAAGTTAAAGTGCGATCGCCTCAATCCAGAATGTAGTCGTTGCTCAGCCGCGGGTGCAAAGTGTCAGTACCCTGCTACTCGTAAACGGCCCGTGATTACTGCGACGAGACCGAGGGTGAAGGAATTGGAGTCGCGATTGGGTGAGTGCCGTCTTGGTGTATTCCCGTTCCGGAGATAAAGAACTGACAATGCTTCAGCCGAATTGGAACTTCGTCTAAAGGAGGCGCACGAAGAAGGATATCAGTCGTTCAAACCGTTTGAAGCTTCTGATAAGCTCACTCAGACAGGGCGCTTTGAACAGCTACCTCCTCAGGAGATTATCGAAGAATTGTAAGTCTTCTTACATGGTCATCTTCACATGTCTGATTGGCGATAGAACGAATATCTTCTTTACAAAGGTACATAACGAAGCAAGATATGTACACCCATCGCGTTATCTCGCCTCTCTCTATTTACCGCCTCATATGCAGCCGCCAATGTGTCTTCAATACATAATCATGGCGAGGGCTGCACTGATCTCACCACCTCATAAGCATCTTGCAGAGCCGTTTTATCGCCGAGCAAGATACTATCTAGAGTCGGATGAGCAAAAGGTGAGTGAAAAACCCTAGCCAGATGATATTAACTAGCTAAGTAGATCAGGGCGAGGGAGAGTATTTCGTCACTCTAGCTCACGCGCAATGCTGCGTTCTCATGTCTCACTACGAGGTGCAGAATCTGTGGTTCTCTAGATCATCTATGAGCACATCAAAGTCTGTTCGTTTATCTCAGATTCTGGGTCTGCATCAGCTCGATGGTGATAGCACTTGGGTCAGAAACGCCACTCTGCCACCTCCCAAAGACTGGTGCGAGCAGGAAGAGAGACGAAGGGTACTTTGGGCTGTCTTTTGCGGCGATAAGAATACCAGCGGGACTACAGGCTGGCCTAGCCTGATGGATATCAAACGGGTGAGGTGGACTGATACAAAGCCAAAGAGGTTTTGCTGATATTAACAGATCAATACACTATTACCTGCCTCAGAAGAAGCTTTCCAACTCGGTATCGAAGAGCCCGCGATATCCGTAGCGCAAATGCTGGACGGCAGCATAAAGTCTCAATCCTCGCACTTCACTGGCCGTGTCCTCGCCACGCATCTCTTTCACGAATGTCTCGATCATACTTACCACGATTTTCCAGATCCCAACCCAACAGACACCGAAAACAGCCCTTTTTGGAAACGCCGCAAGGATCTAGATAATGGTCTCGCCACAGCTTTCATTACGCTCCCAGACTCACTTCGCGCCTCAGCTCCCAATCAAGAAGCCACAACTATAAATCTGCAGCTACACACTGCGTCTATATGTATTCATCGTGTCAGTGCCGCGAGGGCTCGGAAGTATAATACACCCATGGATGTAATATCTGGCACTCAGGCCCGATTAATCCCAGCAGCGGATGCTATTTTTGGTATCGTTGCTGCACTGCCTGATGTTACTGCCATGTTTCGCAATCCGCTAGTGGCATTCGCAGCATACATGGCGAGTTATGTGTTTCTGGAGGACTGTCTCGCTTCGCATAGCAAGGACAGCGAGATGAAGATGAATGCATTAATGGATCTCATGATTACCATTGGACATGAAAATCCCGTGACGGCGTCTGTGGCGATACAGATGGCGCATGAGCTGCGTAGAACTGGTGTTGATCCCTCTGCAGTGGACAAGGTGTGTATCTACTATTGTAGACTTTCTGATCAAGGAGAAGGTTAATGCGGTTTAGGTTCGAGAACTTATGGCCAGTACAGAGATCAAAGGTCCGTTGATGGGACAGCAGGGCAGACAAGAAGGAAGTGTCGTGTTTTGTCCTTTTGAGAGAGCATCGGGGGATGCGCCAATTGGAGTTCCTAGCATGTTTCCTGTTCCTATATGATTTGGGTCCTATGTTTTGATTTGGATCTGCGGGTGAAGTTTTCTTACCGAGGCAACAAAACTAAGTAGTTGTGGTGTTTTGCATTGATTAGAGTTTTCAATCAATGCTTGGGAAAGGTAGAATATCATAGAATTCGTCTGGAAATACGTACACGAGATCGCATCATGTTAACTTGTTTAACTTGTTCGCGTGTTAGGGTTTTATCCAGTTTTGGTCAAGGAAAAACGAAGGAATCATGGTAATGCATCAAGTCCATAGTCATAGTAAACTTGACAGGTATCTTCACGGCACCATAGCATCCAGATTTTCATCATTATTTACAATTTCTCAAAGTTCCAGACAAGGTATCTGTAAGAATCCCAAAAGCATCTCAAAATTTACTAATAAACTGTATAATGCATGATGAAAAGCCAAGGTGCAACAAATCCTCGCTTACCCTATATTCCCACCCGGATCAACCTCGGCTCCATTCTCCACTCACCACTCACCACATAAAAATTCTCGCCTCGCTCATAAACAATCTTTTTCCTCTTTTCAAGCCACCGCCCTCCCCAACGCTGCGTTTCCATGCTACAAACAGAGAGACTCATTCACGAGCCTCTCACAAGGAGAGCCCCTTCACCTCGAAGAAATCTTCATCTTACGCATGTGGGAAATTCGGAGTAAGCCTCAACACCCATCAACTTCTTTCGCGTCCTGCGCGGAGGAAATGTTTGGTCTGCCGGTAACGGCCTGGCGTCAATGCACGTCTGCAAATGATATCAGAAATCTC
Source organism: Fusarium abutilonis (assembly GCA_021655885.1). Lineage (NCBI taxonomy): Eukaryota > Fungi > Ascomycota > Sordariomycetes > Hypocreales > Nectriaceae > Fusarium > Fusarium abutilonis. Next base: position 53,202 of record JAJJWN010000283.1, read on the forward strand.
AGAGCGCGTTCTTTCAAGACGCTGTCTCTATGGGAAAGTCTTTGCGAGGCTTGTTTTGGGAAAAACTGAAGTGCGATACGCGGCGTCTCTGCTCTCGTTTTTTGCGGGGGTGGGATGACTCAATTCCGATCACTCTGGGGAGGGCGATGGCTTCACTTTTTTTTTTCTCAGGTCAGTTCTGCTTCTTTTGTTGGTGAGCAAGGATACTACTAACGATGGTGGGAAGGGGATATTGGGAGGTGAATGGGTTATGTCAAGGCATCTGTGGCCTTGGGAGGAATGGAGTCTTGTCATTTCGGTCATAAATACAAATATTCTTTTGCAACCATCACCACTTTTCTTCCTTATCGCACCCATATGAATCTTGAATCAACCTGTTCCGATCACGAGGGTATACTCGAGTCCGCCCTTTGTCCCGTCCAAGAAAGAACCGTAAACGCCGTCACCATCAACGCCCCAGTCGCGCCATAATCACACCATCACCATCATCAGTTCCGTCCTTGTATCCTTCGATCCTCACGCATCATTGTGATCCAGACTTCGCACAATCGCGTAACTCGTTCCAGCTGCCAGCATACCAATCACCAATGTCTGCACGGCACCCCAGACGCCCGCCCGGTGGTTTCGAATAGCGACGTAGTTCTTGACATAGCCAAACACCAGCAGCACCGCGACCGTGATGCCAATCGAGACCCAGAGCGCCTCGCGCACGCGCGGCATGACAAAGTAGGGAATCATGGGAATTAGGCCGCCGATGAAATAGCTCAGTCCCATGGTGACGGCTGAAATCCATGCGCGATGGACGTTGGGCTTCTCGAGCTTGAGCTCAAAGTCCATCATAAAGCGTACCCATTCGCTTGGGTTCTTGCACAGCTCATCGACCAGCGATGTCGCAGCGCTACGCGACACGCTGTACTTTTCCAGCACGTCGTAAACACCTGTTCGCTCATCTGTGGGCCTGTTTTGCACGGCAAACTCCTTCTTGATGGCTTGCGAATGGTAGGCATCGCGTTCAGTAACAGCAGCGAGGTAAGCACCCAAGCCCATACTAATCATACCGGAGAAGAGCTCTGCGAGACCGGCGATGATGACGACCTTTGCGCTGCCGAGACTGGAAAGACCTGCTGTGAGGGCAAAGGGTACTGTGAGGCCATCGGAGAAGCCGATGATGATGTCGCGGAGGATATCGCTGTAGTCTACATGGCATTCCTCATGTTTGCTGGTGTTGGGCTGGAGTGATCGCGAGTCGTAGACTGTGTGTTGGCTGCTTTCGTAGGAGATGGTGCGCTCGATGGAGGGCTCTGAGGGGAGGAGGGGGGATGTTTCTGAGGTGATGTGTGTCATTTTGAATGTAAAGATGGTCTGTATACGATGTGAATGCGAATGCGAATGTGAATGTGAATGTGAATGTGACCGTACTTGAAGATCAATTGCCACAGTATACACAGATGGAATTGTATTGTACGGATAGACCGGATTTATAAGCAAGACAAAGATAGTAAAAGAATTCTACACTATCTCTCTACTCTCTCTCTTCTTCCGCCGTTCCCAGGCCTGTCTTATAGCCATCTCATTCATCGCCCTTCGGTCTCTCCACCGCTTACACAAAGGGCGAATCTTCCCAAAGGAGAAAAGCCAAGTCGAATTCGATCTAGGCATTTCTGGCCTGTTCGCGTGGCAAGCCAATCACGATGCGTGTTTTAGTAAGCTGATCGTAAAGCAAGTCGATGCGTTTCAATAAGTACGAGGGTTTCTATTTGATGTGTAATCGAATAATTAAAAATTTAAAAAGAAAATTGCTATGTTACATCCATTTCTCTTGTGTGTGTGTGTGTGTGTGTGTGTGTGTGTGTGTGTGTGTGTGTGTGTGTGTGTGTGTGTGTGTGTGTGTGTGTGTGTGTGTGTGTGTGTGTGTGTGTGTATACATACATACATATCCGTCCATCCAGTCTGGTTGGTAAATTATAGCTTGTGATCCCTCTTCTTGCGCTGGTACAGTTGTACTTCAAAGCCTTGTACGCCGCCATCGCGCATCACGCGTCTCAAGATCTTTCCACTGGGTGACTTGGGAATCTGCTTGACAAAGACAATACCTCCAACGAGCCACTTGTATCGCGCAGTGTGGCTCTCCACCAATGCCTTGAGCTCCTGCGCCAGGATCTTGAGATCTGCTTCCGACTTGGTTTCATCTGTCGCTACCACGTACGCGCGTGGCCACTCGGTTGCCTCGCTGCTGTCGTGCACACCTACTACGCCTGCGTCGGCTACAGCGTCGCTGCTGCTGAGGAGGCCTTCGAGTTCGGCGGGTGCGACTTGGTAGGCGCGCACTTTGATCATCTCTTTAATGCGGTCGGTGATGCAGAGGTTTCCTTCAGTGTCGAGCGTGCCTACGTCGCCGGTGCGGAGCCAGCCGTCGGGTGTGAGCGCTTCGGTCGTGACGCTCATGTCGGGCTTTTCAGAGCTTCCGAGCCCTTGGGTGGGGATGTAGGCGCTCATGAGACCGGGGGACCGAACGAGAATCTCGCCTGGTGCGCCGAACGGAGCGGCTTTGGTGGTTGGGTCGTCTGGGTTTTCTGGCTCTCCTGACGCTGCGATCATGAGCTCAACGCCCCAGTGAGGTTTGCCCGTGTCGTTTTTGTAGCCGTGCATGTCTTTCTCTTTGAGACCTCTTTGTACTGCGATGCTGCACGCTTCTGACATGCCGTAGCCCAGCCTGACCACGAAGCCGAGCCTTGTAAAGACCTGAACAACGATCTCGTGGCCTAGAGGTGCACCGCCTGTTACGCCGGCGACTACGCTGCTGAACGCGTTGCGACCACGGGCATCGCGTCGCGCAAAGGGTTCTACGAGGGGTGACTTGGCCAGCATCACGGCTACTGGGGGCGCCATGTGCAAGTAGGTGATTTGTCGGCGGGGAATGGCGGATAGAACCGTGTCGAGCTTGAACGCGGGCATGGTGTACACCGTTGAGCCGGTAGCAATGGCGAGGAAGAAGAGGTTTGATAGACCAAAGACGTGGTAGAACGGCACGTAGCCAAGCCATCGCTGTTGAAAGCCGTAGAAATCCGCGTCGTGCCAGAGCGACGCGATGGAGAACATGATGGATTGATGCGAGATGAGTACGCCCTTGGAACGTCCTGATGTGCCAGAGGACCAGAGGATGATGGCTGTGCGTGTCTTGGCCTCTTCGGAGGTGAAGGGGTGAGCGGTGGTGAGAGCTGAGGATGTCGGTATGAGGAGAGTCTTCCAGTCTCCGTCTTCGGCGTATGACGCGGGTGAGAGGGGATAGAGATCGCGGGCTACATCAACTGTAAAGACGCGTACGTTGTCGCGATACGCCGCATCTTCTTGAGATTCCAATGCCTTCTCAACAGTTCCGAGGAGAGATTTGGTTGTGAATAGCACGCGTGGTCGTGAGTTCTTGATGACCCATGCAAGCTCAGTAGCAGTCAGCGAGGGAGATGCCAATGTTGCTGTGAGGCCTGCGGCGAGGGCGCCCATTGTCAACGTCGCAAAGGGCAGACAATTGGGCAATTGGATGAGCACCACTGGTGCGACCTCTGGACCACCGGGACATGATGCTGTTGGGGGGAGCGTCTCTAGGGCATTGGGATCCAGACCTAGGGATTGGAGATGGGCAGCTAGAGTGAGAGCATCGCGTTTTATGCGGGAGAATGTGAGAGGACGATCTGATGAGTTAGTGAGCGGTACTGTATGGTATATAGGGCCAGTTGCGTGGTGATGACTTACCGCTTGCATGATCGACAAAGATAGGCTGGTGCTCACGGATCTGAGCGATACGCTGTCTGGGTGGCGCGAATTCACTCTCTTTATGGAAAGGACTGCCAAAGACAAAGTCAAAGATGTTTGCTCCGGGGATATTGGCAGGTTGTCCTGCGTATGCAGGTTGTGATGTCTCTGTCGACATGACGAGTGAGTGAGGTCTGTGTTGCTGGGGTTACCGGATCGAATTGAGCTGATGAAGAGATGAGAATGAACGGCAACTGAAGTACAAATCGATCTTGATCCTGATCTTGCTCATAAGCTATATGCTTAATCTTATATGAGGCTCAAGTATTACTTAACCTTGGTAGGATATGGATACTCGTCGGCCCGGCCCCCTAGAGATTGCGGAGACCCCGCGTCTTGGTCGCGTCTATTCAAAGGGCGGCAGTTGGCGTCGGCTCGATTATGCCCCGCTAATGGAATATTTCACAGTAGATGCCGACGATTATTATTTACAATATGTCTGGAAACAAGGCATTACTCTACATGGGTTGATATTGCCTATCATCAAGCTTATTTTTCCCCTTAGATATATCAGCCTGGATTTATTTGCATCTCAATTATTAACACTCACTTTCCGCTTCTGCTGCTTCATCGAAATCGGTTATAGCGATATTTATCAGAGTCCTCTCCCAAAAAGGCAAACCGAGGCGTTGTACTACTAAGTCATTTGCTATATATCTTGCCGCTTGTCACGGTTGCTGATCTCGGTGAGTCTGTTACCTAGGTAGCCAACAGGAATCGCTTAAATGTACTGGCTTCTCGGGACAGGGATAGAGAGAATCGGGCCGTAGAAAATTGGTGTGCATATTCTGGGCCAAGACTGCTCTGATGTTTCTGTCAAGCTGTCCGAGAGCTTTACATCTAGCAATAAGTTGACTAGTTTCCTTGACGCAAAACAATCGAGATATGGGAGTTCTATCCTTCCATCAGTATCATATTGTTGCCCTTCTTCATTCTCATTTCACATGTTGGTTCGATTCAGCGGCAGTAATAGAGTCGCCTCTTGCGCACGCTCGAGAAACTCGTCGACCGACCGTGCGCTTCGGATCTGACGGATGATATCGTCAAGTTCATTGTGCTCCACCACCCGTATCATTTCGACCACGGCCAGTAGACACTGATACTTTCGATTCGTGCCTGACAATTCAGCCATGCTTGGTACCCGAGATGCGCCGCATGGAGGTGTGAATTGGCACTCTTGGTTAGATCTCGTGCAAGATGAGCATCTCGGTCGTTGGTGGTCGCACTGCGGATGATTAGGGGGTCGGAGCGAGAACTGATGCGATTGCCACACACTTTGATCTTACGTCTTCGACAACCTAGGAACGAGTGTCAGCAGAGAGGAAGGGTGTTGTTGATAGACAGTATACATACCGTGGCACGCAACAAGGACCTGCGATCTCTTTGGTATGCCCGCATACGGCCTGGATCCGAAGCCATGGTGTTGTGTGGGTGAAGTTCTCTTTGGTAGTAACTCTCGCATCTCTCTTCTCGGGTGCAAAATCACCCATGCCAGTATGTGCGATGGCTGGTTGATAGGAAACCAGTCCAAGGTAAGATGATCGTTGTTGGATGCTCAGGGTATCTTATATGCTACCCTTCGATAGATGATTATGGAACCGTGACATCACAGGCTTAACCGACTGCACAGCCTGAGCGAACAAGAATGGAGGCCGGGGGCTTCAAAGCGAACGACTACGACCAGGGTGCTTTGCTTTGCTTCAGTAAACAAAAGGCCCGCATTGAAGCACTATAGCAGGGTATTGTGATGTATCCAGCTTCATCATGGTATTACAGAACGAGAGGTACATACATAGATTGAAGCAATGATACCGTACTGCTTAGACGAGCTTGTAAACGACTACGAGAATTCACAGCCTCTACACTTACACAAGTGCCGTTGAGACATAATTAGTGGAAGCTGGTATGCAAGTTGTGTGCCGTAGCCTGAGGCTCTGAGTTGCAATGAATTGCCCCTCAACAGGTTTGTTTATCATACCGAGTACAAGTTGTTCAAGCTACCCAAACGTATGGAGAGCTTGGGAACGGATACATATCCATTATTTGGTGCCAGTAACCAACCTTGCTGCGTAGGAAGTTACATTTTGGAGCCTTAGTTAAGACTTACAACACAGCTCAGCATTTCTGTACGCCATGTCACTCTTTACATGCTCTACGATCCTGGGCTTCCTGGTTTTTGCATTCCACAGCCACAGAGGAGTGCAGTGGCCGCTTTGTAGCTCTTGCGAGCCAGTCAAAGGCATCGGGAACAAACTCCAAATCTACTGTGATTGGGTAGTCATTTGCCAAGCTGCGCTCATCCTTCATGCAGATCTTCGGACCCTTTCCCCGTCTTGTTCGGTGGCGGTACTCAAAACACCGCACGCAGGCTGATAACAGAGCGGAGGAACTCCAGGCTGACGAGCGCAATATCACTGGAGGAGAAGGAAAAGTAAACTAGTTGCTTTTGCGGCTCGGATGTACTGTAAATCATCTCATTACGAACCAATTGGCACCGAGGGTCTGGCTAATGGGCACTAGCTTTATTGTAGCTGCATGTACTTTTCCAGGAAGCAGGATCCGTCCTATACCTTAACTCGTCTAATTTTGGAAAGACTCGAGACTCTACTGAGTGCTTGTCAAGAACGAAAGTTATTCCGCGTCTACTGGAGGTGTCATGCAGGTCGGTTTCGGAGCTGTCCGTCGTCATCCGGAGCTAATGCACGGCACAACGTCCGCCCCCGCGACCGCAGGAATGTATCTTCTTGTATACAGTACAGTTACTTACAGTGGTGTCTGATCTGAGCCAGGATTAAGCCGCTGGTGCTATTCATATTGACTAGACAACAGGCCCTGATGTTGCCACGCTTGAGGACCACAGGCCTTTCAACTTTAAGGAGCGGCGGTAGGGATCGAGAGGTTCAGCTATAGCCAATCAAACGGGTGCTGATAAGACCACGATGGCGAAGAACGTTATTGGTCTCAACGGAAGAGAACTGGGCTTTGTGGTTGGGCCTTGAAGGATTTGGTTCACAGGACAAACTTTCTATTTGTGTTTGCTGATGCCAGTCTGTAGACCCGGGATAATCTTGCCCCCCCCTGCTGTAACGTCTAGGTAGCTTTGTCGATTTTCTTCTCCTGCTTGATCGGTTCTACCGATTCTGTCTGCTGCGAAATACGGGCCAAGAAAACAATTCCAGCAATTCCAGCCAGGCATGACACCAAAGTAAGTGTTGTTCACATCTTGAACCTACATTTTTGGGCGAACAGAGGGTTAATCGTCAAAGTTGACTTTCAGTTCCACGGTGTAGAGTTCTATAAGCCAGCAGTAAATCTTTCTCAAGGTGTTGTTCCAATATTTCGATACTTGTGGCAGTGGCCAGTTATTGTGTCCATTCCCCCAGTTGCGTGGAAAACCCCGGATAACAAGCGATCATCGTGGTGGTACTTGTCCAGACTCTTGTTGAGCCCGGTGATTATGACAAGTTTTCGCCTTGGTTGTGAAGTTGAGTCGTATGTGTCTTGTTTGCAAAGATAATATTTTGTAGTGGTTTCGTTGTAGGTCCACCCGTCCGTCACTCTCATGGGTTCGAATTCATCTACCAAGTCTCGCACCAAACTGATTCTTCCTTTCTTCGTTTCCTTACTCTTTCCAAGTTTCCCTGTTCATCATCTCCCTCCCATCATTATATTCCTCGTCATAGTTGTTTCTCTTTCGGCTTCAGTTTCGGCTTCGGTCTTGTGTTTTCACTGTACTCCCGTGGACTGATCGATGCGAAAGTGGTCTGTTGGTCTTGATATTGTTGTCAAGTGGATCAGCGGCACTGGGCACCCATTCACTCGTTGCTAAGTCTCAAGCGACTTATCATCTTGATCAAATAGAAAAGCGACAGTCCTTAAAAGACTAGAAAGAATACAGGAAAGGTCATGTCTTTATATATTCAGATTGATGAGCCAGCTTACATCAATCACGTCCTGGACACAAGGACAGAGATTGAATCGCAGGATATGTAGTCGTTAGACACAAAATGCTTTGCACATAGCTAATCAAAAGATGTATGATATACGAAACAGGTAAACATGCAGCAAGGTCGGCTTGGGCTTGTTCGTCAAAACTACGAAACTGTTACTGCTATAGCCATGATAACTTCAACAACAAGGACCTTTTAACTCGGACAATGGTCTACCTGGACCCAGCCTAGCTTGTCATGCAATGTTAAGAGGATTGAGCCACGTACGAGAAGGAGCAGCTAAGAAGTGCACAGATTTACTTGCTTTTTCAAGATCCGCTGATTCGACATTGGCGAATGACTCTAGTTACGGGGTTGCAAGAGATGTAACCAAGGACTATTCGTTTTTTGACGAAGCCTGGAAGCCAATGTTGCACACGTTCCTGGTCTATCCAAGTCTCCAACTTGAGTAACACATGCACGGCATACGGAAGCTACAAAGGTATTATCAGCCGCACAGGCTGCAACACAACCTGCATACTCAGTTGCAAACTAAGTGTTGCGAATACAACTCTTTCATTGTGTCTACATAAACTGGTACGAGCGACTAGTGCTGCGTAGGTGCAGTACTGTATAAAGTAAGGCGTGCAGTCAGCGGATATGTAGGCAAACTCAAGGACAACCCCCGTCGGAGGACCCTCCGTCAAGCAATGATTGGTTGTTGTTGTAAATCTCTGCAGAGTATTTTACATGGGTTGTTGCGTTGGAGGAGGTATTCAGCCGTGCTTTGTCACACAGAGATGGCATATCACTCCCCCAAGATGTCGATCGAATCTCATGAATGCCAATACCGACAATATTATGATCTATCTACATGCTTGCTTTGGTGCCGCGAGTCAATTAAGCAAAGAAGCATATTTCTCAAATGCTGGCCTAGTGATTTATGCTACATGCGCATGTGCTTTAAAGTAGAGAGACCTAAAGCAGGTAAGATCAGCAAAGAAGGTCTCTAAACTGAGCGTTGGTGGCGTCCGTTGCGTGGGAGTGGTATTTTTAACGTACCAGTTCCCACAGATGCAATAGCCCTTCACTTGGCAGTTATGAGAGGCGCTGGTGCTACACATTCTTCAGTTTCTCTCCAAGTCAGCTTGCTGGGGGGTTTCGTATTGACAATCATGTTCAGCGCAGACATCACGCTAATGTCCGTCCAGTGTTGCTTTGCAGAAATATGGCTTGAGCTGAGTGTCGGGACAAGCAACAGCAATACCCTGAGGCTTGTGGTTGGTAGAGAACTAGGACGATGGTAAACAGCGTGGCGAGTCATGACACCTCCTTCAAACAAGTCCCAGGCCCGTTTATGTAAGGTAAATGATGGCACAATGCTTCCCGATGTGCTGTGACGCTGTGGCTTCAGCTCTGATTCTTCCAGCCAATGCGGAGGAATGGACGGACTCCGGATTTTGTCTGGGGCGCAGAGAGGATTAACAATAACAGGAGACACCGTCAGCTGTGGCCATTCATATCTCACGGAGCTGAAACACATGAGAATAAAGTTGAGTTCAGGGATAAGGGTTCATTCACAATTACTGCACCATTGCGAATTAAAGACGGCTCGGCTGTGAACTGCATTTTATCAAAAGGCTAGTGTTGTTGAGCGTACAGACTGTCCAGAGTCCAGACATTCTTGGTGAGTAAAATCTGTTGTGGGATCAAATCCGAGGAGCTATAACTTATACCTACGATAACGAGGTCAACGGGGATAAGCATGCAGCTCAATTGCGTCAGCGTCCACAGTAGCAAAGTACTTGGTAAGCTCTAAGTAATACGCCACAATCCTACACGAGGGATCTACGAGTCTTGGGAAACTCAAAGCACACTCAGCCAGTTCAGCAAATCTGTAGGAGTAGAGACTTCAGAGCAAAAAGAATTGCTGTGGATTCGCCGTCTGCCATTCGATGGCCTCGCCATGTATCTAGGCCTAAGAGCTTGATATAGATTGAATCGTCCACCAAGGCCATTTTAGTAATACCCCCCCGCAGAAGAAAGGCACATTAAAAATTGAATCATGGTCCAGAGAACTGACGCTAAAACTAGTTTTTGGACAGATGCGACCCCGTGTACTCTCCCGTTCGTTTTGTAGAAAAGTCTAGTAGAATATAGACTGACCGATTATAGTCGTATCGAGTCGTGATCATTCATTCGTGTTCATCGCAATCGAGACTTTGTGTCGTAAAGAAGCTTGAATTTTCTCAGTGACCTCATTACTAGTCGTGGTAGTGGTGCTGTGGCGGCATCGGTGGCTTTCCGTCGCCCAAATTTTTGATGAACTTGTGGGCTTCGTTCGCGATGTAGTCTTGGATCAAGTTGCAGTCGCAATCAGTATGTTGCAAGAGTCTCATCTTGAGCTCGTACACCTGCTGAGTCAGGCCGGACACGCAATGCGATAGGTCGCGGTTGGCTTTTTCCATATCTTCCTCGTCGGCACGGAGTTTGATGGCGTCTTCTCGTTTCTTGATGCGGAACTTGTTGGAGGCGATTCGGTTCCTCTCTTGAACACGTCGAGTCTGATCGTCTTGTAGTTCGTCGTCTTGGTCGGGGTATGGTTCGTCTGCTGGCTGAGCGAGGGAGGCCTTTCGGGACTTGTTGCTACGGGTCTTTGGCTTCCCGGCAGCTTCTCCTGTCTCGACGGCATTCTTCATGGTGGAACCGCGTCTTGTAGACTTGGTGGTGGTGGTGGTTTGATTCGTGCTTCGCTTGCGCTTTCGCTTTCCGTTGTGGGTTGATGAGGAACCTCGTCGGCTCTTCGTGTCCCCAGGGGTGACGTCTATGCTGGTAGGATCGGTGGATGGGGATGGGGATGGGAAGGGGTAGCTGTGCGTGAAGCAGCAGGCGTAGCCCACTGCTCCAATGGTTCCGGCCCGTAGGTGTAGTGATTGTATCCCTGTTCTTCTTGCTGCGGAGAAACATTTGAGCTGGACATTACGGAAGACTCAGTCAGGAGAGCATTGTCTGGAGACCACCACTGCCCCCATGATCCTTGAGGAAGTGTTTCGTAAGGGTTCATGACAGCGTGATCGAAGCTGATGTTTGGCGCAGGAGTCGAGGGACTCACTGGGATTTGGGAAATGGGCTTGGGCTGGGGTTAGCTGCATGCAAACGCAATGGGTATGGTGTACACTGTGCAGGATGGAAGAGGGTTGAGCCTCAATTCAACGGCTCAACCTCTACTGTACAGAATAGAGTACCTAAGGGGGGGACTCGGGGGAGTTTTGATAGAGGGAGAAAGATATAGGGCACACCACATTCAGCGTTCCCCCCATATTGACGCAAGGCTACAGCCCGTGTTCTTGCTGCTCAGATATCAGCTCCGTCAAAAGAAAAGTTTGCGATCAATGCCTACACTGCGAAATCTGAGAAGCACCATATACGTAGTTTGTTGCATGGGGAAGGCTAATAGCAGCAAACCAACCAACCAGACGATGTGGAGGCGGATCGGGCAGGTCTAAAAAAACAAAACGTGCCCTCAAGTATCTCAAGTATGAGACCAACAGCAGGCTCTGTACATACATACATAGCTTGAACCCCAGAACCCTTCGTATGACGGGGGGAGAGCGGGGGTGTGAGAGTGTGGAGCCATGAGTAAGACTAGGTCCAAGTAAAATTAAAATCAGGCGAGAAAAGAAAGAAAAGACAATGAAGGAGGGAGCGGAGAATGGTCAAGGGGGGCGTCATTTGGTGATAGGGGACCACCAGAGACGGATCAGGTCTCCCATTGGCCACTGATCAGCGGGATGCTGTCCACTGAATATGATTCGTTGGAGCACATCCGTGGAATGTGATTGGGAGTTGAGTATCTAATCTACCAGGGGAGGGAATGACAGATTAGCCAAGTTAGGCTCAAGTAAGAGACAATCATAATACGTCATCACACACATCAGAGAGAAAACAAAGAAGAGAGAAGGAAAGAAAGACAACAAGACAAGATAACGAGTTACTTTGCATTACAGAGCAATAGATAAGCATCATATTGACCCACTATCTCTCCAATATCAACTCCAGCGCAACCTCAACATGCGGCTATCTTATACCCCCCTAGATTGGACTATAGGGCGCTGAAGGTGAACGGTTCATTCTTAGATATTCATGGCCCCAAGCTAGCGCCGCATGTTTCGTAGCCCCTCTCTCATACTTTGTCCGTGCCTGCACTTATTATTATTCGAGGTGCCCACAATGCCCAGATTAGTCGCAGTTCCAAAGGGGCCTGGACTGCCGAGCGTTGCGTTGCGTTGCGTTGCGTTGCGTTGCGTTTCGTTTCGTGCTGCGGAATAGCTGATTCTTTAATACTTGTGTTTCATTCAGCAATAACTTTTGTTTTTCCATCCTACTTTAAGCTGCATCAAATTATTGCTGATGTTCCATTATGTTCAAACGTATACACTCTTTGATCTTGCGTTGAGGTGACCAGGCGCATGAGCAGATGACCCCCTCAACCATGGCCGCGATGATTCACTGCAGCAATTCCTTCAAGTTTGAACATATGTCTTCAAGCACCACTTCCCCAGATATGATATCTTTGTCTCCTCCACATTAACTGCAACGTCATCATGTATGCATCATCCTCCGCAGCCCCTTCTTCCAACCGCGAAGCTTTACATCCTCCCGAATGCTTCTCAGCATGGCCGCACACCTTGGACTGTGTCTCCAACCATATTTCTAAGCGAGAAGGAAACTCTTCAGAGACGATACTGGTCGACAGCCGCAGTCCCTCTCCTGAACCTCGATCCAACGCCGATTCACGACAACGTCTCTTTACCGCCCTTGAACTCGGACAGGACATACTTCGCGAACCTCGCTCCATCACCACAGCCGATAACCTCGACGAACCCGAGTTGAAACGATGTTTCGAGATACTTCACGCCTGCGGAACCGCGACGGACCCAGCTGCGACTCTAGGTTCGACCAAGGATACGATGGAGGACTTCCTAGACGCTGTTTTCAAAGAGTGGACGGGGAACACAACCCAGGAAATAGCCAAACCAATCATGGACTTTGTCGTTCGCGAGTACATTAGCGTCGGCAATATCTGCAGTAAGATGTCATCACGGATCGACACTTGTACATCTGTATATAGTCAGTTGGTGTTGACATGTCTCTCCCATCTAGGTCAACCAACCAATCACCGCTCTTGCGCGTCATGCATTGACTCTCCCGCTTGCAACACTCCTGTCTACGGCTTCGCCACTTATCGAAGTAGACCTGCTCAACTCGAGATCAGCTTCTCCACTAGAGAGCCCCGTCGAAGTGTAGCTCTGGACCAACAGGACTTGTTGTGTCCTATGGAAAGACCTGATGTTCGTTGGGAAGATGGGGACTGGATGACCGAGCTCAGGATGGGACTCAAACGGTCTTGCACGATAAAGATTCACAGGTTCAACAAGCATCTGGCTATTTGGTATGCAAGGTCGTTGATCAAAGAGTGGGCTAAGGGGAGCATCTCGATGGGTGAGGATGGGGAGGTTCTGGCGTTTCTGGGAAGAGAGTCGGTTGATGCGGCGTTTGCTATGATGGGTGACGGACCTGATGATGGTTGAACAATGGGGCAGAAACAACAATCAAGCATGGCCCATGAAGCGGCTGAAAAGACCTACAGGAACCAACCGCTGACTTATATTGACAACGACACAGATAGACTACACCGGAACGAATGATTCGAGTTAGCTTGGAGTTCAGGGGTTTACAGAATCCAAAGTCTAGTCTGTCTGAACAATCGAATTCTATTCATCATTTACAGAAGCTAATCTACTTCCTGAAGATGCTCCTTTATCGAACGTAGGTTCTTAGGAACAGGTTGTGAATGATCATGTCCTTCGTGATCCTCATCATCCTCTGGCCAGTCTGGGAACCCATCATCAAACAACTCCTCCAAAGCATCCCGCTTCTGCTCATCATTCTTGGTATCATCCCGCATAACAGCTTCCCACTTGGTAAGTTCCTCATCCGTAAGCAGACACTCATCTAGCATCTCCTCTAGTGCCTCGTGATCCAGTTTCTCTCCGATAAACACGAGTTCCTGACGACGGTCACCCCATTCACCACCCTTTTTGATGTCGTGCTGGACAAGGCTGTCAACCTCTTCGTCGCCTGTCGTGTACTCCTCTGGTGGCAACGTGCAGAACCATGGTCTTCCACCCGTCATGGTCAGCATGGCACCAGCTTGAGACCAGTCTCCTGCGCGGTGAGGTCGCGTTGCTAGGAAGAACTCGCCCTTGGAGCGGAACAGACGAGCAAAGATGGGGTGTTTCCGCTTTGTCTCGAGGATGACCTCGTTAGATGGGGTGAAGAGATCACCCTGCTCAAGCATTTCATCATTCTCGTCAAACTCTTGCTTGTTGGCTGGCGAGGGAACGGTCTGGATGGTGGAGTGCGAGCTTTCAGGAGAGGATGGACCAGAACGCTTTCCTCTTGAAGATGATGACTCTTCAGCGTCTTGATCCATGACCTCAGCTTGTGAGGTTGTTTCATCTTCCTCTGGGTAATCTACCATCTCGAGGTCATCATCTTCCTTCTCCTCTTCCTCACCATCTTCTGCGTCGGGATGCTCAAGCTGTAGGATAAACTTATCGTACAGCAGAGCCCAGAGACGACGAGGATGGAATGGACGATGCTTGCTGTAGATGCAGCTTCGAACCGAATACTCCTCGGTCTCGGGTTTTGGTGTAACTACGTTACGACCATTGACCTGCGGCAGAGTTAGTACATGTACGTTTTGTCTCATCACTTGTCCATCTAAAAAATATTGGACTGAACGTCAGCGTACCTCTCGAACAGTCATGGCATGGAGGTCTTGGAGCCATCCATAGCCTGACTGGGCAACCTGGAGATTGAACATGCCCGTGTTGACAATCTCTTTGACATCCACCTTGCCGTAGGTCGACTCAAGAATCTTGGCTCGGTGGTTGAGCCTCTTGATCAAGTCAAGCAAGCGAGGCTTGGTTGACTCATCGACCTGGGACATTGATCAGTTAGGCAACTGGAATAGTAAGGTTTAGTATAACGTACCATGTCGAGTTTGTTGAGGATGATGACATCCGCAAACTCGATCTGGTCAACCATCAAGTCCGAGACTGTTCGCTCGTCCTCTGGTGTAACATCATCACGACGGGATGACAGCAGATCACTGGTGTCAAAGTCGTGAAGCATAGTGAAGGCGTCGATGACCGTCACCGTTGTATCAAGCCGAGCAAACTTTTCCAGTCCGCCAGCTTCCTTTCTGCATCATGTTCAGTACTACTCACTATGTATAGTTCAAAATCAAGAGTGAAGAAACTTACAGCTGTTTGAGAACCTTGATCATGTCCTCATCTAGTCCGGGTGCGCCTTCAAGCGTACCCATGGCATCCATCTGCTCAGCCAAGCGAGAGTCGAATGTCTCAGCGACTTGCTCAGGCTCACTGATACCACTACTCTCAATGATGATGTAGTCAAACTCTTGTAGCTGAGCAAGACGGACAAGCTCTTCGAGAAGATCACCTCGGAGAGTGCAGCAGATGCACCCATTTTGAAGAGCGACGACCTTCTCTTCTGTCTTGGAGACGTGGTAGGTTTGTTTGATGAGGGAGGCGTCGACGTTGATACTGATGACGGTCAGTCACAAGATGTTTGGATGTAGATCAGGAGACTTACGCCCCAATATCATTTACTACCACGGCAATACGAAGGCCATGGTCGCTTCGAAGAATGTGTTGAAGGAGGGTGGTTTTGCCAGAACCCTAGATGACACCGTTAGCGCGGACCTAAGACCAGGAGCTGAGTTGAGTATACCAAGAATCCAGAGAGAAGTGTCACAGGCAATGCTTTTGGAGGAATGCTTGGCTTCTTTGAAGCCTTTTTCTGGACGCTTTTTCTACCCTTGTGCTTGGCCATTTTGAATGCGAGATGAATGAGCGAAATGGGGAGAAGAAGAAGAAGAAGAAGAAGAAGAAGGAGAGAAGACAAGATTGGAGGAGAACATGGGAAACAGGACTTATAAAGAGGTAGTTCCTTTATCAAAGGCTGGTATTTCTGATCGTTTGTTGACTCACACAAGAGGTCCGCTTACAATCACTCTGTTGAGCCTGCTCATCAAGGTATAGAGCCCGTGGCCATCCGGGTGATGATGTTTACAATCTCAATAATATTGTTGGTCACCGTTGGAAAACTAATGAATTAAAAACCATGTCTTAAGCTCGGTTCGTTTAGTAGCCAATACAGATAAACTTGGAGATGCGGAGCCGCCAAAAAGGTTTGATGACATGTCTTTAGGCCGACCTCTCATATGAGATGATGCATTGAATGCATTTGTTACAGACCGAATTTCATGTCTTGTGCTAGGAAATGAAACAAGGGAGGGTTATGTTTACCCTTGAGTGTATATGGTTTCAATATCAAAGCCAATCTGATGGTAGGATTTCGGGTGCTGAGGATAATGACAGGTGGACATTCTGCCAAGAGGTTACGTACTTACACTCTCCTACTGGAGCTAGGCTGGTATATTATCAATGCTCACAAGGTCATTGGTGCTACCAACAACTCTGACGCCATCATCATCGGTCTGCAAGCTACCGAAAGGAGATTTGAGCCAAGAGGTATGCGAATATCGAAACCTTGATGAGCTGTCAGTAACCTTGATGCCTCCCCAAAAGCATGTTTTCATGTTTGCACATAAAACACTACAGTGTTTGGTGAACTAAACACGTATGTCAAAAGTTGACTATGTGGTGCTTCCCGGGAGGTGTGTTTATTCTAGGTCGGTAAGTAACACATTCTTTTTTTCTAATATCTGTTTATATATAGTTAAATGCTTATATGGTTGCTAATAAGCTTTTTAGCTGTTACCATAATAAATAGTAGCAAAGCTTCCCTCTGATGTAAAACCTTATTCTTTGTTATTATTAAACCTGTTATCCCCCCGTGAGATTAACCATCTCAACCGAAAACTCAACACAACATCAAAATGCCAACACGGTAAAGATTCTTAACGCAATTGCTGGAAACACTAAAAGTTTCTTGTTGTAGCTCACACAACTTGACACGTAGCAATACAAGTCACCGTAAGTAGTAAAGCTAAGGTAGATTCTAGTTTTGCTATTATGTTTTTTAAATTTAAACTATGAGCAATGTGGCGGGAAGCATGTAAATCACACCCTTTCATCACTTCCGTGGGATATTCACGGTCACAACACTTCCTCAGGAACTCGGGAGATTAGAACAAGAACTGTTAGGGAGGTAGGGAATCGGAAAAATCAGCAGAGAAAAAACAAGAACGTTCAAAAAAAAAAGAAACCATGCGTCATCCGGAATTCGAATCCGAGCCTCAACTTTTCACAATGGAAGAGTTGAATCCTAACCCCTAGACCAATGACGCTTGATGAGTAAGCAAGCTCAAAAGTCCTGCTTGTATTCCTCACACAAGACAGTCTTCTATCATCGTCATTCAGAAGTAGCCAAGAGGAAAGGTCACCATGTAAAGCTCAATCATAAAAGACGACACCGGATGGGATATCACTATATATAAAGTCGTGCTGACCTCTCTCATTCTGAACCCGTGTTCATGTCGTACTTGTAATGCCATCCCTCACTCTTCATATCCATCCTAATCTTGTAATTTTCCTCGGCAATCCTCAACACATCGAGGTCAACATCCACAATCTCCAGCTTCTCCTCGCCAACCTCAATACTGCCAAGGGGTCCCAAGATAGGCATGTTGACGCAGCTCAACCCACCTGCATTGCAGAATGCAATTGCTGCCGTGTTCTCAAACGCCCTCGCGGTTAGAGTGCTATTGAGAAAGATTCTCTCAGCATCTGGATTCAAATCACCACCTTCTTCACCAGCGTCGCTCATGAACCAGTACGAAGGAATGAGGATGATGTCTGCCCCATCGTTGACCAGAGCTTTAAAGGCTTCTGGAAAGGCTAGATCCCAGCAGATGACCATGCCAGCGCGTACAGGTCGACCATCGGCATGCCTTAACGGTATGTCGAAGGCTGTATGAGGCGTGTGGGTTGAGGAAGTCAAGTGGGGTCTCTCAGGATGCCAAAGGTTCTTCTTCTGATAAGAACCACAAATTTCTCCTGTCCCGGCGGCGAGAAAGTAGGTCATGTTTCGCAGCTCTTCATCTTTTCCCTCACCAACTGGATGTACCTCGCAGATTGTTCCTGGTACAATATTGATGTTAAGTTCTCGAGCTAGATCTTGGTACTTGGATAGGTAACCGGTCGACTTCTTGCTTGCTGATACAAAGCCTGGGTGCTCAGGAACCCACGATGTGAGATGAAACTCGGGAAGAATTGCAATGTCACATCCTTGGGAGGCTGCAGATCGCAGGTAGTTTTCTGACTTGGCAAAGTTTTCGTCAACGACGATGGGCTATGTGACAATTGTTAGCAGCTTCAGTTCTCAATCATGTCTAGCATAAACACCTCGCCGGCATTGTCGCGTAGATGTCTGTGACAAGGCAGATTTTTGCAACTAACCTTTGGCTCAAACTGAACGAGAGCAATCTTGTAAATAGGTGCCATTGTGATTCAAATAGCAATTTCAATGGCTGTCGTGATATCGAGTGGCAATGAGTCATCAATGGATCAAGTCTTGATTTGATTTTGGGGAGAATGCGGAGAAAGACTCGGAGCACGGCGAACATATTGACTTAGCGTTTCTCCACTTCGACTCTCGGAGCTCATTACGTATCCTCGTATTATTTCAGCTGGAAATAGCTTCATTTAAAGATGTACTATCACAAGAGTTCATGTTATCTTTAGTAGTACATCTTCTCTTCCACACTATGGCAGGCCTGCCAGCATCACTATGCTGTCCTCTCTCCATGCAAATCTTATCCTGCCATCTGCCGCTAATGTCATAACGTCATGTGCTTACATGAACCAGGTTGTTACACAGTAGTGATAAGGCTGTGGAAGGGAGGAGAAGGGAAAGCCCTCAAGCCTAGTTAACCCAACCGCCGTGGAATCGAATCTCAGGACACACTCCCTCATCATCGCTCGTCTACTCAGCTGATATGACATGGCATGTTCCGCTACTCTCAACTCTTCATACCCATGGTATTACAATCGGTCTGATCATGAGGTGAACGACCTTTGCACGATACAGCCTGATCCAGATATCGCGGGGTATAGGCGTCTTTGCTTCCTTCATTACCATAGGTCTCACTACCATGACACTCGCCTTTTATCATATCTTACGTGGCCAAGATAATCTTAGCCTCAAACAATTCTTCAAGCCAACACCATGGATGGAAGACTTTCCTCTAACCGATGACAACGGCCACCCTATAATCGACCCAAGCATTACAAACGCCCGGAAATGGGTTGAAAAATACCATAATTCGTCGGATCACGATGCATCGGACATCGTCATATCCACTTTGGCTGATATAGATTTACTCTACTCGGTGATCAATCTAGAGACGAGACACTTCGAGCAACGACTTGGTCTTGATAATAGAGTGACACGGTACAAGTTGGATGCGGTGTTCCGGAAAGCCAGGCGTTGCTCATCTGGCACTTCACTGCAAAGCGCCTTGCATTGGTTAGACGACAAGCTTTGAAGTTAAGACGACATTCCATCGATACAATAAGAAAGTATGATTATGATATTGGGATTTGGCCGTTATCGCTAGATTAAATGTGAATTAATAAGGATTTGCATAAATGCTACACTAATGCTCCATCGCTATGCTATGTACTATTACATTATGTTACACACACATCAAGCCTTTGCTCGAAGGAATCCTGGAGGTCCACTAAGTCCTGCACATACGGCCGTTAGCGCCCACCTTCCAAACGTCACTGTTAACGCCCATATGGTTGTAAAACAGCGACTTGGGATCCCATTTCTTCTTGATAGCCAGAAGGCGGTCCCAGTTGGTGCTATAAAAGACCTCCTTCCAGTTAGGCTGGTTAAAGTCGGCCTCGTTCATATAAGAACCACTACCAGGAGTAACGGCCTCGAGCTGGGGCATAAACTCGTTGGTGATGCGCTTCTGATCAGCCAACATATCGTCCCATCGCAAACCGTCCCAAAGAGTGCCAATTTGCATCGAGATCATGGCCTTGCGCCATGCCGGGTGAACGGCGTTGGAGGCACCTGGGTAGGCCTTGAAGGTACCGCTGCTGCCGACGCAGATAACTCCCTTGGAGGTAAGGTCGCGAATCACCTTATTGAAAGCGTCGTTGTCGTTCTCGACAACATCACGGGGGATGAGACGGCCTCCAAATTGGAACGCAGCAACCTCGATATGGCCATTGGGCAGAGGGCCCATGTAGGTGTCGTAGTGATCACGGTAGCTTAGAGTGGTGTACGACACAGCATGTCTGAGACCCTTCTCGGCAAGATAGGCTGTGAAGGGGGCAAGAACCTTGTCGCGAACGTATTCACCAGTCGAGTTGACAAGAGTGATGGGGTTGATCTGGAGAACAGCACCAGTGATGTAGTACACAACGGTAGGGCCTTGGTCGATCATACCAGGCAGAAGCTCGTGGAACTTGCTGACAGCAGCGTAGAAAGCTTCCCTGTCAGTACCTGCAGGGAGTGCAAGAGTAGCACCGCCAATGGTATCAGTGTAGTGAGCCCGAACAGTGATGGAAGTGACAACAGCAAAGTTTCCAGCACCGCCACCACTTAGAGCCCAGTACAGATCACTGTTCTCAGCAGAAGAAGCCCGAACGACACGGCCAGCAGCAGTAACGACCTCGTACTCGAGGGCCTGATCAGCACCGAGACCGTAGCTGGTGCTGAGAGCAGAGTGACCACCGCCAAGAGTAAAACCAGCGAGGCCAACGGTAGGGCACTCGCCGGAAACACCAGTTAAGCCATTAGCATTGGCGAACTCAACAGCATCAGCGCCCTGAACACCGGCGCCGAGCTTCAGAGCAGGGCCCTTGTAGAGCTTGTCAGCCCATTGAACAACCTCAGTGCTTTTGAGATGATGTGTCCAGATGGCGAGCGAGCCAGCACCAGTAGATCGCCCAAGATAGCTAGTTTTCCGATGTTAGAAGCTGAATTATCAACTAACTTAGTTCTGGGGGAAGGCTTACTCATGACCGGTGTTGCGCACTACCAGACGGATATTATGGTCATTAGCGAATCGCACAGCGGCAGCGACGTGACGTGCATTCGAGACCTTGACAGCGTAGTTGACATAGTTGCCAAGCGTGCAAGGTCGAGACTGTGTCAAGAAAGGGTCACAACTCTGGTTGGCGAAGTAGGGTTGCATCACAGAAGATGAAGAGTCGATACTATCGACTGTTAGTGTGCCAAGCCTCATCTCACTACGGGGTAAACTATCATGACTTACTGAGTTTGGGGCAGACGCCAGGCTTGTTGCAGAGCAGTACAAGCCTCCTCGTCATAATTAGGATCGTGGCAGGGCGACCCAATTGGTACGGTTTTGATGAGAAGTCCATCAACCGTCTTGTTCAACTGACTCCACTCGTTCTGAGATGGCCAGCAAGCGTCTCCTGGTAGACAACGACACTTGGCGGTGGTAGCGTCTACGCCACTAACGATGGCTGTCAGAGAGACGAGCGCCAAGGAAACGAGGGACTTCATCTTGACAGCTGGAGAACCCGAGAGGTAGTTGAACAGGATGAATAGACAGAGTGGCTTGGTGCTCAAGGGAGGACTCGACTTTTGTACTTTTTATTCCTTCCAACGCATGCTTGTGACAGCGGGGAGCAAGGGTATCTGCTGATCCGGGGATCCCTTAATAAAGTGCGGGCGTTACAGGATCTACATGTGCTAAAGCCAGGCACAACACAGCATTGACAGAAGAGCAAGGATGTATTTTCCCTTTCTGTACAGCTCTTGACCCGTTATCGAAACCCTTGTAATACAACGCAACAGATAGCTTCGCTCTTGTAATTCATTTTAGGCAGGTCTCTCTCTACCAAGACTCTAATAAAGGATAAAGCCCCCTCAGAATAATGGAGATATCTCCCAGCCCAACAGTCGCGGAACGGTCTCGAGTATCCGCGAAAAACTGCACTTTCTTGTATCGAGCTCAACTCCGGTGAAGCCGGAGCTGATAGATCGAGCGACTATTTTCAAGTGCCGGAGATGATGTATGAAACTGGAAAGGACAGGATCTTAGTCTTAGTCTTGTGGTGCTAAGAGCCTAGTTAAATGAAGCCCCCAAAGTCCGTTTTTCGGCCGGATCCGTATGTTGTTCTGGGCTGAAGTTTAAGCATCGCCACCATCTCGCATCGATACAGTAGAATCTAGCCAAGAATGTGTCACTGCAGAAGATTGATGAAGGAAACTAGTAAAAAAAGCTATGAATCGCCACGATTGACACCGAGGGGAATCTGTTGGGTGACACAAGACCTAGAGATGGCGGGCGGGTCGAGCCCCTGAGTACTCTCTTTTTGCCACTCAAACTTGGGAAGCTGTTGGAGGCTCCACTGTCTAATTGAGGTTCATGCAGTGACTGTTTCATGCAGTGACATGAGCAATAGATCATGTGGTTGGACTAATTGGTCAGAGAATTGCTTTGTTCGGCCAACTTACATATGGCCAAGAATAACACAACTTATGGAGTGGCCAATACTCACCGGTGATGTTTACCAATTTGGATAACTTGTAGGTCCGATAAAAGCCATCTTAATCCCACCACGCGTATGTACCTTGACTAGCGGCGTTCGCTGATTTTCTTTACACAGGGGTCTTGTCTGTCAAGTCTGCCTCTCTCCTCTAGTTAGCTCCCTCCCCCACCGCGCACACACAGACCCCCAAGCCAACCCATTGCGTAAAAGCGATTCGATGGCCCCTTTTATGACTGATAATCGCACGAGGCTTACGATAAACTTCTCTTCTAGAACTGGGTTAAAAAGGAAGGATGCTTTATATCTCGCTTTCGCAACTGTAATTAAGCGAGCAGAGTCAATCTCTAAGACGCGCGGAACCACTAGCAGCAGGGCTTAGCAGGGATCTCTTTTTCGTTCAATCTGCAAATCTGATCTGATGGGTCTGTCCACTCCATCAAGGATTTTCGATTTACATTGTCGACCCGTAAATTTGATCCGATGTACAGTAGAGTTGCTTCGAATGATCGGCGCCCCGTTCGGGAATCTCGGAATGAATTAATCAATCAAGAGACGATCATCAATGACAGGCCTAGCAACACGTGGCACGATGTAATCGCAAAAAGCAAGACAAAACATGGCTTGACACTTGTATCAAGATACGCTTTTTCTCTTCAAGTTTGAATCACTTCGGGTAGTTTCAGAGTCTGCTCTGGATTTACCCCTTGATCACGCCACGCAAAAGGAGACAGCCAGCCCAACCGGCTTCAAAGTTCCAAAAACACGTTTTTCTCCAATAAACAGCCAAGGAAACCCACAGCCACCGGTCAGTTCCATCAGTCATTAACAGACGGATATAGGTGCTTTTACGGGCTTAGCTCCACCCAGTCTCCTGGGCCCGCCTGGTTACATACGCTACTACGCTGCTACTGTGCGTCCATCCCAAACTAGAAACTTTTCGGAACCGAACTTGGCTGGACGGGAGACCTGTAAGGCACTGACTGAATCAGCCGACATGTGTGTGTGCGTATGTATCTGACCGTGAAACTAATCATGTCTGGTTAACCCATGCAGGGCGCCACAAGGTATACTAGTTAATCAGGGCATCCGTCCCTACAAGATCTTTAGTCACTTAGTGTACATACATATCAACAGACGAGTTCCCACCCTTTGGATCTGATCTGTCTCACGATCTTTTCTCTTGCCTTGTCGTAATCTCTTGTATGTAGCTTCAGGATGCAGCTCATGCGAGGGGCTATCCTGGCCGGCCTCGTGGCATTGCCCGTGGCTTTGGCTCAATCATCTTCTGATTCTGCTGTCTCTCCGCTACCTGACTGTGCTGTAAGTAGTTTCTCTGTTGGCATGTGGTTGTCGTCAGACTAACTTGTCGCAAAGACAAAATGTATCGGAAGCGCTCTCGCCAACTCGGAGTGCTCGCCTACCGACCTCACATGTAGATGTACCAACGTCGAACTTGAACAAGCAATCACAGTTTGTGTCACTGGTTCTTGCACGATTAGAGAGGCCATGTGTATGTTCACACATCAACCATTGGTCAATGTATCGCGCTAATACCTCTCAGTTACAAAGAACTTCACCATGACAGCATGTGGTGCTCCCGTCCGAAACAGAACACCCAGCTTCGTTATCGAGAATGGCATTCTGGGAACCCTTTCCGGCCTCTTCGTCTTCCAGCGTTTCGCGACAAAGATCTTTTACAAGCTACCCCTTGGCACCGACGACTGGTTCATCCTCCTCACTATCCTCGTCGGCATTCCATGCATGGTCATCAACGGCCACGGCTTAGCACCCAACGGCATGGGCAAAGACATCTGGACATTGACGGCGGACCAGATTACAAGATTCGGCATGTTTTTCCATACCATGGCGGCGTTATACTTTGGAATTATGACACTGCTCAAGCTGTCTATGCTGTTCTTCTACCTTCGCATCTTCCCGACTGCACCTGTACGAAGGGTGCTCTGGGGTACAGTTGCTTTCACATGTTGCTTCGGCATTGTCTATGTCTTTGTTGCCATCTTTCAATGTCAGCCTATCAGCTACTTTTGGACCAAGTGGGATGGCGAGCATAAGGGGAGATGTGCAAACATCAATGCTGTTACATGGTCTAATGCTTCTATCAACATTGCTCTCGACTTTTATATCTTGGCCATTCCACTATCTCAGCTTAGGGCATTGAATCTGGACTGGAGGAAGAAGATTGGTGTTGGAATGATGTTTAGTGTCGGCATCTTGTAAGTTTCACACAACCTTGCTTAAAAAGCTCATGGCTAACATGTTTGAAGCGTCACCATTATGAGTATCCTCCGTCTCGTCGCCACAATGAAACTCGGAACCGCCAATCCCACCTGGGAATTCTACGAACTATCAAGATGGTCCACCATTGAAATCAACGTCGGCATCATCTGCGCCTGCATGCCCTCTCTTCGAATTCTCCTCGTCCGTCTCTTCCCCAAGCTCCTCGGCACTTCACAACGCTACTACAACTACGGGAGCAACCGACCAACAGGAGGAAACACAAACAAAAGCCGCACTTTACCCCTCGGCACCAATGCAACCTCTCAAGTAGACAGATCACACCGCGAACGGATTGACCCCGCGGGCATCACATGCCATCGGACGTACGAGGTTGAATATGGGGATAGCGATGAAACGGTGCTGGTGCACATGAAAGATCTAGACCGTAAGAGTGCAACGTCTGAGGCAAGATCGGAGGTTTCTGTATAGAGCTTGCAGTATTTTTTCCTATGTTAATGTCCAATCAACTTCCCTTTTGATGTTAGCTGTTCGGCTTTTATTCCACTCCCGATGTTTTGAAACGTAGAACGGCATTGCCTGTTTGGGTAGGTGTGAAGACTAGATGCGAAATCGAATAATTCTCCGCTGCAGACCGCCCAATTCATCAATGAGATGCTCTAGACCTTAAAATTTGATATCTACTTGAGGGTGTCAGGGGTAATCGGGACAAGAGACTTGTTTGGGTTTATGTTTGGTGATACTACTCGTGAGCTATATCACTAACGTTACTTCTATGCATGATAGGATGTTTGTCACATTGGCAACAGCACAAGCTCAACTGCGTCTCGTTTCTTAACCAATTAACAGCTTAAGCTTAGTAAAGAAGCACACTTTCGGAGAATATTTGCTTCAATTAAGGAGCTTGACTCTGAGCGTTCTATTTCGCTCTCAACCCCCGCAAATGGGTCCAGGGTAGTTAGTTCAAGATGCGCGCCCCAACATTCTTCCCAGACACAGAGTAGAAATCAAATCGGCAGAAGGACAATTTGTGGGATTTATCAACTTGGAAGTAACTCCGATCTATCAGAGTACGAGATGAACAGCATGAGCTGCAGACTCACTGGCCGCCATGGACTTTTGATCTAGTAACGATTATCAGTACTAGTTTACTAACCCATTTCAACCAAATATCTGCACAGCTCTTTCAGAAGACAACTAAAATGGGGGTTACTGAATTCAGAATTCGATACAGACTTGATTGAAGTTTTGTTCTTTGGAGTTTTGAAGATACTTTGAATTCTAAAAATATTCGCCACGCATGATAGACGACCACCGATATGTTGTCAATTATTATATTATTGTATTTTGATGAACCACGGTACTTTCAAATCAATATGATATTCAATCTTGCTCTTACAACAATCAAGAAGCACTGTTTCTTTTTTAAGTTCAATTTGATCCAGTCTCTATCAAGATCCCGCTCAAGACCGCCAACGCCGGAATGTTCTAAAATATTATCCCCGAAGTTTACCCCATGTGGAAATACCCCATGAGGAAATACTACCAACTCTCTCAGCGGAGTCTCCGCCCCGAGCTGTCATGTCATGTCATCATACGGAGTAGGTTGCTTAGCTTCTTCAAGGATGAATCCTTACTTGTCATCCATTGAAATTCTCTATTCAAGTATCATCTTCCACTAGCTACCATTTACGGTAACCATCTCAGCAACAATGGCTAGCAGTGTTACTTCTCCTATCAGCCGCCCTACGGCTCGACGTAAAGGTGAGAGCGCCACGATTATGACCTCTAAGAAAGCATATCTGAACCTAGGTATTATAGACCCAGCCTGCGGGACCTGTCGTAAAAAGTGCCGGAAATGCGATCGAAAACGTCCCATCTGTGATAGATGTCGCACCAAAGGCCTTCATTGCGAAGGCTATCCTCCAAGATTTCAATTTCAAGAGACGGTGGTCGTTTCCTCTCGTCGTCAAACTCCACCAGAGACGACACAACACAGCGCCCAGGTCTCACCCACTCGCCCAGCAGTATCAGATGAGCCTTCTGTAGAGTTATCCGCCGTACCCGATACGACAACAGTGAATCTTTCTCCTCCAAACACGCTTCTTGATTCCTCTGCATTGATTCTCCAGTCGCCACTTTCATCCAACACTCCCCCGTTTTCGCCGACTCGGGATAGTCCCGTTGCTTCTTTTGTTGAGGAAAATGACCTTCAAAGCGATATTATTGCAAATCGACTAATAATCGACTACTGTGAGAATACCAACGATGGGAAACAACATTAATTAACACTTTTCTAGTCGACCAAACACTCAGCGAGCATCTAATGATCCACACCGAAGGCATAAATAATCACTTTCGACAATTCATATTACCACTCATCTACGAGCACCAAGGCATACTTCATGCGCTGCTTGGCCTTTCAGCATGCCATATGCATATCTCAGGTAAGGACAGCAGCCAACGACTCGTCACCATCTCCCTTCAGTATAGGCTTTCAGCTCTACGCTCTCTTGCATCTTTGCTGCTCAAGGAAGAAACATCCGAACTCACCCGCTGTGAGGAAAAGTATATACTGGCCATGGTATTACTACTTGTTCTGCACGATGTATGTTCCATTGTTCGGTATTTTGAGTATTTTTCTTACATCTTAATAGGTTTGTGAGACTGGTGTTTCTAGCCATGGAGCTCACTTGACCGGTGTATCATTTCTCTGCAAGAGAGTGGCCTGTCCCACTGACTTTATACGCTCCAAAGGAGGTATGTTTTTGATATCTGCCTTAGCTTGGTGAGTACATACCATGTTTCTATCATGCCTCTACTAACATATAATAGGCTTGATATGTTGCGCGGCTTCAGTGGCCCAGAGAAGCTCTCCTATTCTGAAGATGTACGAGAATGCGTACGCGATCACGCATCCCTCAGTCTTCACACCCTTGTAGGCTGTCCACCTGCCGTCTTCTACAAGATTGGTCAGGTGCTCCAAGCCGGTAAATTATTCCGAGCTGGTGATTTGTCTATCGAAGAATTTCAACAAAAGCTCGACGAAGCTGAGAGGTTCTTCCGCGGCTGGGATCCTGACCAAGTGATCTATCCGACAAGACAACCAGAGTGGAGGCATCTCGCTGAAGCTTACAGACACGCTTGTCTTCTCCGCATTATGCGATTCCCCGATACCTATGTTGTCTCATGCGATGACCCTCGAATCAAAGCATCTGTCACTGCGATTCTCGATGTTGCCGCCATTATACCCAGAGACAGTGTCTTCTACAAGCGGCTCTTGTTTCCTCTGTTCATGGCTG
The DNA here is from genome assembly GCA_021655885.1 of Fusarium abutilonis. NCBI lineage: Eukaryota > Fungi > Ascomycota > Sordariomycetes > Hypocreales > Nectriaceae > Fusarium > Fusarium abutilonis. The sequence continues at coordinate 81,096 of JAJJWN010000283.1, forward strand.
GAGCTGATACATGTTCGCCTTATCAGATGCATTATGCCAGCTGGTGTATCAGCGAGATCAAACAGGCTACGGGATTTCAACATCCGGCCATGACGGAGGTACTGACCAAGGTCTGGGAAGAGAGACGAACTAACCCCCGCGGGCGGTCAAATGTTCCTTGGATGGAATTCGTGAGCTTACCAAGCCTCTTTTGAGCTTGTATCATGCTTTTGGAATTACTAATAATATAACTGTCTAGACATGTTCCGATCTTCTAAGTCTTCAACACGCGTATTTGTTCTTTTGACGGCCCGACATCTCTTGGATCCCCACAGTCCACATCATGGCTCACTCCACTCGGGGAAGACACTAGTTCAAGAGTTGGGAGTATTTCCATATGCGGCTTAGCCTCGATGACTGGAGGAATCAAGAGACTGGGGTAGTTGGCAGATGTAAAAGGACGGCGAATCCTGGAGTTTGTTCTCTAGACAATTGATTCAACTTGATAATCTTTGAGTCCCTTTAAAGAAATATTATTTGTCAGAGAATCATACTACAACAGCCATGGCAGCTCAAGAAAAGTCCCCACTCGAGTTGGAAAAGGCCTCCAAGTTGGCCAACGTCCCTCACTGTGAACAGTATGAGAGAATGATCTCAGGCATGCTGTTAGTAAAAACCACTCTTTACAATATCAGAGCTCATACCTAACAGTTGTACCTTGGCGCAGTTATGATTCACTTATCCCCGAGCTCACAAATTCTCGCCTCGCGGCTCGAAGATCCATGCTGAAGTTCAACAACTGGTTTCCCGAGGAAGATGACCTCAACATCGAAACCATCACAAAAAAGCGCGCTGAGATTCTCAAGTCATTCCTTGGTCATGTGGGCGACGATGAGATATTCATAGAGCCTCCTTTCCGAGTTGACTATGGCCCTAATCTATCAGTTGGCAAACGGTTTTACGCCAACTTCAACTTGACCGTCTTGGACTCGGCTATCGTTACTATTGGAGACCGAGTTATGATTGGACCTAATGTTATGATCTCCACGGCTACGCATGAAACTGAAGTTGCTAGCCGAAGAGTTAACATCGAGTACGCGCACCCCATCACTATTGGAGATGACTGCTGGATCGGAGGCGGCGTTATTATCCTTGGAGGCGTGACTATCGGCGATGGATGTACGATAGGTGCAGGATCTATTGTTACAAGAAATATTCCTGCTTGGAGCGTGGCTGTAGGAACTCCTGCAAGGGTTGTGAAGAAGGTAGAGGCGCTGGGTAAGTTTGAGGAGTAAGTTAAGGCTATCCTATATAAACAACCAGACTTTAGAATTCAAGGACTCAATAGATTACTTTGGAATTATCAGAAGACTTGCATGCGGCTCTTAATCATTGATGAGTTGAAGAATATGTAAACTGCTATGACACATATATGTAGACCCCTAATCTGTATGTCTCCAACTTCCCTCCTCGCCTATAATCCCGAGCCTCGACTCAGACCCACCGTCTGTTTGACCGGTACAAAAATAGAGCAGCCCCCGATATGTGAGCTCACCAATACTATTTTATTCATTGTGAGAAACTTTCTTCTACATTTATTTGTCGGTAATTATTCAATTCCATGTCTTGGTTATGCGGTCACGCACCATATCAGTTCCCAATTACTATAGTAGTGCAACTCCTCTCGCAAAGTTCAAGCACTTCTTAAGAGCCAAAGAAAAGAGAGAATATATCAGCTCTTATCTGCTCGCAGCAAGTTTTGGTGTCGATACCAAGGCCGATCCCAAGTCTTTCCCCAGCCATCAGTAAAACTCCTTGCTACGTTATTCTAACCGAAAGGCCCGTCCAACATTTCGTCCACCTCTATAGGGCTGATGTTGCCAAATTCCGTACTCGAATCCCTCCTAGACGCGACTAGCACTTGTGCTGGGAAAACAACAATTTCTTCATCGCTAGCACCGTCATCCCCTCCCTTCTTCACAACTAGAGGAAATAATACAAGACGGACCGCAGCTCCTTGAGCTTCAAGCTCCTCGTTAGTATAGGGCGAGTGTCCACTACGCTCGTTCATGAGTGAGGGGTTGACTTTCACTGTTGAGGCAATATAGCCATCAGCATCGTAGTCAGAGCGCAGTGGTGGGAGCATCAAGTATTCTGCCCTTTGAGTGCGCATGTCGCTTGAGAGACTGACTGCCTCTTCTATCACCCGACGTAACTGGGATAGAATAACATCCGAAAGGTTACTGGGTGGCAACAGGATAGTGGAAAGGGTCTTGAAGACAGCCTGAACCACAGACTCAGTATCCTCATTACGCCGCCGACTCTTGACATCTTCCGACTTTGCTAGCAACGTCAAGGTTATAGCACGCCACTGGCACACAGCTTCGGCTGGACTTGCTTGGTTTTGGAGCTTTTCTATCGCCTTGAGGGCTCTCCTCTGCTCTCGGCTCAGCCCGAATAAATAGCGCGTGAATATAAACTCCCAAATCATGGTCATAGTTATAGACATGAAGACGTCACGTCGATATACCCGGTCTCGAAGATAGATATTGACATCAGAGCCGTTGAGAATGGCACTGTCTAAAAGGCTGATTGTCTTGTCGTCGTTAATTTCGTTCGTGAGACGAGCAGCGCGCAGATCCGCGAATTTCGAAAAGCGAAGAACCCATTGTCGTACATGGTTGTACAGCTGCTGACACCGGGACTCAAAATAATCCTCGCCGTGGATGTCAAGAAAGCGATTATCTTGTCTAGCTTCGGGCTCAAGGATCTGGTGCTCGTGAATCCCTGATATAGTCCCCAGGAGATTGATGATGGCCTCGTGCCTATTCCATACTGCCCATACTAGCGGGTCTCGTCCTTGTTTGTCTTTGGCCCATGGATTGACCTTTTTGGTATCGAGCAGCAGCCTGACGATCGTCTCGTAGCCATTCTCTGCTGCTAACGATAACGGTGTCCGTTCGTACTTATCCCTCGTATCTGGATCGACCTTGGCTGTGTTGAGTAGTAACTCAACAACTGCCTCGTTCCCGTTCTCTGCGGCCAATGCAAGGGGTGTCCGTTCAGTTGTAGTCTTAGCACCTGGATTGGCCTTTCCGGTATCGAGTAGTAGTTTGACTATGGCGTCAGAACCGTTCCTTGCTGCCCATAATAGTGGCGTCCCTCCGCCCTCCTCCTTGGCTTCACCAGTCTCCTCAGCGTCGGGGTCAACTTTACCGGTATCAAACAAAAGGTTAACGACTGCCGCATGCCCATTTTTTACTGCCCATAACAACGGCGTCCATCCACTCTCGTCCCTGGAATCTGGATTAACTTGACCAGATTCGATCAGTGACTTGACAACTCCAACGTGCCCTCCCTGTGCCGCCCATGATAGCGGTGTTCGCCCACCAATCCCTTCAACTCCACCATTATCCTTACCATCAAGCTCCACTTTGCCCGTACCAAGAAGAAGCTTGACAGCTGTGTCATGTCCATTCTTCGCTGCGCATATTAGGCGCGTTTACCCAGCTGCATCTTGATCATCAAGATCGACCTTGCCCCTGCTAAGTAGCAGCTTGATAACTGTATGGTATCCATTTGTAGCTGCCCAAAGCATTGGCGTTTGCCCGTACTGGTTCTTGATGTTTGGATCAGCCTTACTGAGCAACAGCGTGACCACTGCGTCGTATCCGTCCTCTGCTGCCCACTTCAGCGGCGGCCATCCGCCCTCGACCTTGATAAGTAGATCTAACACTGCTCTGAGCTTCTCTGGATCATATTTTCTTCTGGGGTCGCCATTATCAGTCGTTCTCAGGTCACCCACGCTCGTCAGTGCTCTCCCGAAAGCCTCCATTGATTTTCGAAGATGATGCTCTGCCTCTTCGTGTCTTTTCAGGTCTTGTAATACCAGTCCGATGTTCCCTGACATTACAGCGTTGTCTAGATGATCTTCAGACTTTGAGTCCTCTGGGTTTAGATTGCGTATGAGATGCTCGTAGGCTGCGTCACCCTGCAAGTCTGTGTGCATATTCCAATCCCATACAAGAAGGAAGTCATGTGGATACGTTGATATGAGCTGTAAGAGTTCCGGCCACGTAATGCCTTTGTTCTTGCCTTGTAGATCGTCTGTGGTAGGGACTGCAATCATGATAGCCATCCAGTGGTAACCGTGTAGCCTGGCTATCGTAGGCTTCAACGCCCCCTGGAGAAGACAAACGACATCGCCTACTTGTATTGACTTTGCCGTTACTTGGAAATTCCACCGAGAAACGCATTCCCGAACGATCTGAGCATTCCTCCATGTTATCTCCACCGTCTGTCTGTCGTCCCAAGCAGTGTCTCTTTTGACTGAGGACACTTCGCCAATGATCTGGCCCTTGCTCTGAATAACAGCCATTTCTTTATCGTCCCAAGTCATCACAGACACCGATGGAGAGAGCAAAAAGGTAATGAGATTCTGAAAGACTTTTCTCCATGGGATCTTGTAATCAGCCAATAACCCTGCTGTGCTAGGGTCATCAGAGCTCATGCCGAGCAACGCATAAACCTTGTCGCGACGTTGAGTAGCCTTTCGGGTATGGTATATCTCCACAAGCTCACTTAGAGGACGTATATCAAGAGAGAACTTATCTGAGGGACCATTCGCGCATCTGGACCGGAAGATTGCACCCCGTATGAGGTAGGTTACCGAACGGACTAGAGATTGCAAATCTGAGCAGGTTTCATAAGACAGGTTTAATGAATTTAAGCCTAAGCAGAAAGCATATCCATCAATCTCGGTGGCGCCGCACTTGACCAGTACGTGTCGAGCCGCGGCGACCTCTTGGAGTACCTGGATCAATTTGTCAATGACTTCTACCCATGGTATAAAGTCTATTCTCTTACCCAAATGCGCTGAAACCATGGTCGTTGAAGCAGTGTAAGTACTGCTTGCTGACTTCTATCGCTCCTTAAAGGCGAAGTGGGTTGCTCAGATGCAGCGATCCGCAGGTCCTCGAGTGCTTGATCACTTTCGACTGCCGAATTTCCAAGCCAGACAATTACACGACTTGGTTTGGCATATATTTTGGCCATTGATTGAACCTGTCGTCCCTTTTCCTCTTTGTCTTCTTGGTTGATGCAAATAGCATCTATCCATATGATGCGTTCCAACAAGGGATATCGAAGGTGGGATAGAGCATCATGAAGGTTTTGCCCGATTAGTAGGTCACGATTATCTATAGATATGGATCGCGGCTTATCCTCAGATCCCCAGACATAGGAGAGAGCCTCGTAAGGATAGGTACTCTCGGAATAAGAAAGATGAAACTCTAATAGATGACATTGTATGGCAGAAAAATTGTCTTTTTGAGGCGCCAGTCGAAGTAGACGAATACTGCCCTTTGGCAAAGTGGAGTAGGTGTATGAAGACATGGAACACCAGGGCTCGAGTTAGAGATTGTTGTCTAGACGCGTGACTGTTGGTCGTTTCTTAATCGATCATCCAAAGTTCCTATCGCTAGCTCGAAGCAACTAGGGATGAAGGTTGATGTCCGACGCCAGCCAGCCCAATTGCGATCTATCTATATTGGGCTCCTGCGGCACAGCAGCGTAAGCAGCGTGTCGGAACCTAAGCCAATCATGTCACAGCCTGTAGTCTCAGTCCTAGAACAACTCTTTGTCCTTTTGGGCTCATGTATAATATCCTGTCTACAAGGGACTGTGGCTTGAGCATCGCATCCTTAACTTTTACACTATATAACAATTCCACCTAAGAAGATTATTTTTTCCAAATTAATACGTAATGCAGTTTCTTTCTAATATTTATACCTAAATACCTATATAATTACTAATAAGATTTATAGCAGCTATGATACCATGGGGCAGCAAAGCTTCCCTCTGAAATAAGATCTTGTTTTATTTACGTATTGAAACTTGTTCTCCCGTGCGGTACAAGATTCATGCGGAGAGGTCTCTCAGGTTAGAGGATAGACATGCAAGTAGCCTTGTAATGGGATTCATTTAAACTGCAGTTTCGAACACAATGTTCAATCTTTACACTTTCGAGTATTTGATCACTTTTGTCAGATTCTCAAGCAGAAGGCTACTATTATATATAGTATTAACCAGAATCTATAAACGTCTGGGCTATTTAAAGCAACGCAGCCTTCTCAAACTCACCAATCATCTTGCCATATAGACTCTCAAATGACTCCAAGTTTGTTTCTACAGAGAATTGACTGCCATCTGGGAAGAATAGCGCCTGACGCAGTGTATAGGCCAGACCCTCAAGCCTTTTGAACTCCGGCTTAAACTCAGAAATAATCGCAGCGAACCTATCCGGGTCCGAGACGTCTTCTGTTTTCTTCACTGCTGTTTCGGCCCAGGTACCAGTCGCCCAGCCTTGTAAACGACTGTCGAGAGGGAGTTGTTCATGCAGAGATAGCCATCCATAGAAACACATAGAAAAAAGACTCTAAGTCGTGGCGGTAGGTATGACGAATACGAGTTCGCAGCAGACCGATTGCCATAAAAGCCTTGGTTCCTTTGAGCTCTTCTGGACTCTCAGGTCCCACACTGAGATCCATGACCAGATCAAGATCGATGAGCACTCCTCGTGGCTCTGCATCTTATCCACGGCTGTTGCAGATTATGATATTTCCTTCAGAAATGTCTTGATGTAGCAGATTGCCTTGAACGTATAAAGATCGATGGCCTTGATAGCATCACAAAAACATCCCATAAGCTCTGCGACAGTATCATATTTCTTGAGAGGCCGACCGAAAGGACTAGTGATGAGGCAGCATAGTGTTGAATTTGTGGCCTGGACCTCCTGATACCCGACCAGCTTGATTACCCCCCAAACCTTGCGCCCTCTTACGCTGGGTCGGGTCTGATCGGATTGTTTGGGGGTCTGATATACCCTTCACGCCTTGGAAAGCTGCGGCAGAAAGCGCTGTTAAGTTTGATCAAGATGTTCAAAAAGCGCTAGATGATCCGGCTGAAGTGCAAGTCGTGAAGTGGGAGAACGCTAAAAAGCTATTTGGATAGTCTTATGGCAGTTACTTGCTTATTGATGGGATCAAGCGATGTGAAATTTGAAGTGGTAGGAGGGGCGTGTAGACTAAATGTAACTACATGACTATAGAGACAATGCTACTATCGAATAGAGCAGTCAAAACGCCTCCCAGTACTATGTTTATGGAAAGGTATGACTCTTCATAATATTAGAGATCAGAAGCGAGAGCATGGTCTAATATTCTGGTCTGTAATGGGGCTAGAGGGATTCACACTTTGACGCGGCAACAGTCATCTAGCGAATACTGAGTCCAACGAAACAATCCCGCTGTTCATCGTAGGCGCAGGCCAGTATCACGCCGCTCACTAGCACCCGGAAAGTACCACTTGGGCGATTAGGCTATTGTGATAACTCTCAAAAGCTAGATAGACAACTTGTGAAGTCTCTAGTCGTTTGAGCATTCTAGTCAACATATACAGAACTAATCGAACGCTCCTTATTGCTTGCTGATACTTCATAGAAATAGTAGTTAAGATTTACTCAATTTTGAGAAGCATTGTGAATACTGCTATGGTCTTACGCCCTGTATGCAGTCTTTCTCATATCGTTTACTCCGACAGTATGGGTTCGGGTGCTCTGGGCTGTGAAAGGAGGCTTATGAGTTATAATCGAACAATAAAGCATCTAACGGTGGATACTCCTCTGAAAGTGCCTCACCTCAAACCTAGCAGATTAAGAAGATCGACGTGAAAAGCATGATAAGCAAGGCAGAAATACCGTTCAGCCCTAACATCGCACCAGCATTGGGGTCATCACTTCCTTCAGTGATATTGCTGGCTCGCAGACATAACACAGACGAACCAGGTGTGTTGTCATCCTCACTCCTCGAGCTCTGAGGATCAGAGCCGCCCCAATTGATTATAACAGTCCAGATACCTCGCACCGCCTTTTCATAAGACTCATCCTCATTTGCTGGTCCTCGTGGACCGAAGTCGGGGCTTCCGCTTATAAGCGGCCGTCCATCTAAGACGGTAAGGTTTGTGCTAACTTTACCAGAAATCAGTCGCTGTAAGATAACTCGGTCAAAGCTTAGAAACTTACAGGCAGAGCTATGCTCGATACCCTTTTCAATATAGTAGTCCTCACATCCACGAGGTACCATTCTTGCATCCCCGCATCGTTGAGAATCGTTGTTCCAGTGTAAGAATTGATCTGCGTAACGTTGTATAGACTGTATGCACTCCTCAGAGAGGAAAGAACTGCAAGAGCCGTCATCATCCTGGCCGTCATCGACCACACCATCTTTGAAGTCCAAGGGGTCCCAGAAAGCGATGCAGATATGCCAATTAGATTCATTAGATCGGCTACTGTTCATAGCAGGAAGCTCTAGATCTTTGGGCGCCTTGATGCCGATGCTAGTTCCTAGGTAAGAACCACTATCTTCCCCGGAGACATTGGCTACTTGAATAGTAGCTTCCCAGCCACTGAGTGTTCCTGTAGGTGGGTATGGGCCGGAGATATTGTAGCCGTCAAAGGCGTAAGAACCGGTCGCGTTGGGCTGGCTGAAAAATGATTCCCATTCCTCCACACTTATATCGCTTGGGATTCCGGTTTTACCTGTCACTTCACAATAAGCGACGGTTGCCTGGGTTAAGAGGGTGAATCCGGAAGTCAGAAGCAGTGAAGCTGTCTTCATGGTTAATATTGGACAAACAAGGGTTCGATCGATGGTATGGTTGAGTAACGTGGGCTAGCCGTGGCTCAATGGATCGCCTATGGGCTTCGTTTCTGGTTTATAACTAACATTCTACGCCGCTTCTGATCCAAAGCATATTTACTCGCGCAGCCTGCCAACAATTATAGTGCTGACAAGGTAGCCGCCAATCACGAGACGGTATTGAACTTGTTACCGCAGGATCGTCAATTATTCCCCTTTTTCGATTGCGTTCTAGCCATTATGACGTTATGAAAACTGGAAAGTTGGCAAACTTACATGGAGAGTCATCAGTGTCTAAAATCAAGCTTAACGTTCACGAATCTAAGGCAATGACTTGATAGAATAACAGGAGGCTGTGTTTGCTCAATATCGCTTTCTGAATTTTATTGTAATATAGGTATGAACGTCATTGCTCACTTTATTTCAATGTGAATTCATACTTCGTTACGCAAGGTCGTTTTTGCTCTGCATACAGCGAGGGAAGAACGCGTAGCAGAGCTTTATATAGTTCCCCTTTTTCGATGCCACAATATTTTTCCTAGCATACAAGTATTCCGTTAGACAAGCATTTAGATAAAGAGGTTAGATAAGGTTTAGCTTCCTTAAATATCCAAATGAGCTCGGGGTTATCCTGACTGGGATCATGGTGGCAGCTGTCGTCATATGCTCTGCTTGCTTAGCTCGGTCAGTTTTAGTGGGATATAACCTCATGCCAAGTTAAAGAATGTAGCTGCCTAGATATTCCCAAGTTATATAAGACTAAGGTGAAAAATTACTGGCTGCAATACGAAGTATCGATCTGGACAATCCAAACTTGGTCTAGTCCGGCTTTTTGCTATGACTCCTTAAGGTAGTGATTTGCTAAGGACCTTTTGCCAGTTCATCGACTTTGCTTTAACATCAATTCGACTAAGATATCTCTGAAATGACAAATGTCGCACTCTCCTTGACGAAGCCTCACACAATGACTAGTCTTCCGGCTAGTCTTTCTATCTCAATACCTGTCCTGCCAGCGATGTCTTTCTAAACATCCATCCAGGCTTAGTTGGATTAGGCCTTGACATTTATGGCCCTGCAAGTAGTAACGGGTTGTAAGCTTTAAATGGGAATCTCAGGCGAAGGCATAATAGAAGTCAAGCAAGGACCAAACAGTCTCGAGTGGCTGGGGTAATCCTTCATCATTAAGTTCCACAAGAAGAAACGAATCTGAGCGGCTCGCAAATTCTTGCCAAGTTAATAACGTGATCCAGTCATATTTATTCACAAAGCAGCGCAGGCCCAAGAGGTTGGATTGAGTAATCAGCAAAGTCACATTTTAACCCAGAAGGGAAGGATTACAGACTTGTTGTCTTGTAAATTATGCTTTGTAATTAAGACGAATAATATGGAATACCTCTGACCAAAGATTAAACCTTGCCGGAACACTGAAGGCTGCTATTTAAGTATTGCTGCCATTACCTTCTCAAATAGCAGGCCTGGAGTCTATCACAGATCAATCCCTATCATAAACCCCCTCTAAGACTGTCTCATTTAAGATGGCTTCTCCAATTCTCCTTATACTTGGTGCAGGACCCAACGTTGGCACACATGTCGCCAAGAACTTTGCTGGAAAGGGCTATAAAGTTGCCCTTGCATCTCGGAAGGCCCATGCTCTCGATGGCGTTATCCATATTCCAGTTGACTTGAGCATGCCCAAGTTGGTACCGGGTGTATTTGAATCTGTCAAATCAATGTTAGGGGCACCTCCTAGTGTAGTCGTTTATAACGGTCAGTCCCTCTATTTCCCTCGCCTCAAGACACGAGATCATCTAGCGAATAAGAGGGGACCAAGCCAGGCCATGTAATTTCTGGATACCATGACTGACTAATACAAACAGCTGCTGCGATCTATCCTTACGATCAGTCAGACCCTTTGTCGTCGCTTGACACCACCACGTACACCGAATGGATGTCTGTCAATACACTCTCTGTCCTCAGCGCTCTGCGGCAGTCGGTCATTGGGTTCAAGGCCCTGCCTGAATCATCGTCCAAGACTTTCATCTACACTGGAAACATGCTTAACATCAAATATATTCCTGGAATGATGAGTCTTGGTCTCGGCAAAGCTTCGACTGCCTTCATCATCCGATACCTTTCGGAGATTGAAACGTATAAGGACCAAGGAATTTCGTGAGTTTCTCTACCTAGCATATTCTCCGACGTCCTTGGAGCTTCGTAAGAATTCTATTCAACCTGGCTCACACACAATTTCTCTGTGCAACTAGTCTCTATTACGCCGACGAACGCACATCTGAAGGTGAGCCTGTATTCAACGATATATCTGGATCCGCCGCGGCAGACGAATATTGGAAGTTGGCCGAGCGCAAACGGCAGGGGCCCTGGATGTATACTTTCGTCAGTGGCCACGGATACAAAGACTTTGGAGATAGTTGGTGATTAGATTGGTTTCCTCGACTAGCCGTGCCTTGGTAAAACTCGAGCTCCCTGGTGTATGTGTACCAACTACGTTCTTTTCAATATCAATGGTTTTCTTGTACGTGCCGGTCCCATCAATACCAGGCAGTATACTTATTACTAATGTTTCATGACTGCAACCTAAGTGGCCTGCCAAGAAGATTAAGTATTTGTCTCTCTTGTCGCCATGTGACAGTTCGCAATCTTATACCTTACGAACTAGCGACCATGATCGTCTGAACATATTATCAGCTCGCAGAAATTACAGAAGCCCCATGGTGCATCTTAGCCGCTCAGAGGATAGCCCATCCGTCCTACACTCTCCGCTTTACACTTTTGAGACGTCGTCACAGCATTCCCCCTACCATAACTCTGGGGGGACTTTTATATCAGAAGAAGATAGTTTGAGTGGTGGAATTGCCCAGGATAATAACTACAGAAGCTATTATAGGTAATACGTTTCCAGCCTATATCTTCAGAACAAGTTTCTCGCCACTTACACCCGCTTTAAGAGTGTCAAGCATTTTCTGTGCCCCTTCCAAACCCCCTTCGATAACACGAGGCTCTGGTGCAGGCTCAATTATCCCATTCTCAAGTGACTGCTGCAACCAGTGGCCAAAAAGCCATTGCCCAATATCCTGACGATCACTTTGGAACCGAAAACAATCCGCGTTAACAACTTGCACTCCTTCGGGCTTTGGCTTATCCTCTGGCCATGGCAGTACCGTACTGATCTTGGTCCCCGAACAAGAATTCGCTGCGATGAGCGTCGAAGCAACCAAACCAAAAGATGAGTCTTGAGACCTGGCATCGACCACACCGCGAATCTTGAGTCCAGCCGCTTTGGCGGCGTGTCCAATGGTTTGGGCAACATCCGGGTCGCGATAGTCCCATAAATTCGTAGCACCCAATCTCTTCAACCATTCGTGATGCTTGGGACTTGCTGTGGCATAGACAGGCCAGCCCAGTGCATGTGCAATCTGAACTGCGGCTACACCAACAGCCGAAGCACCACTCCAAACCAGAATAGCGCCTGACTCTTCAATATTTCTCTCGCGCATTGGCAGCTCAAGGTCTGCGAATAGCATCACTGACGCGGTGGTCATGGCAACCGGGAGAGCGGCGCCTTGCTCGAACGTTATGTTTTTGGGAAGATGGGATGTTACTGTCTCTTTCAGAATCGTATAGGATTGTAATGCTGCTCCATCGTTGTTTTCCTGAACCATCCCTAGTGCAAATCCCATCACACGGTCGCCAGGTTGGAAGCGTGTTACTCCAGGTCCAACGGATACCACGACTCCTGCAAGGTCACTGCAGAGCACAGCAGGAAACTTGGTGACGATCACACAAAGACTTTGTACCATCCAGTCCGAAGGATTTGCAGCGACCACTTCGTTTTGCACTAACAATTCACCTCGACCAGGCGTGGGAATAGGGCGCTCTCGGATGGTGAGCAGCCCTTGCTTGACAGGAAGAACAGCGGCCAGATTGACACGTTGTTTGGCGGCCATGATGAGCAGATTGAGAAGAAAAAAAAGACTTATAAGGGCTGTGCTCACTGAATGAGATCTGGAACTTCCGGGCTCACGGTGAGACGCCTCTGGCCAGGCACTTGATCAAGTAGAAAATATTTATATTCATTCGAAATATTCTAAATAGGAATATAGTCTTACTCACGAGCCTCTGTTGATTCCAGATCAAGCGGATTCAATCATGGAATTTGTCATCTCCCCTGATGAGGTTCTTGAGCTGGTTGGCTCGCATCTTCTTGTTCGTAAGAATGCACGACATGACATCGGCTTATTCCTGACTAAGGGATGCGGAGCGTTACGCAGAGCATGATAGGTGGGATGTCAAAAGGTAGCAACTATTTGCGAGAGATAATAATAGAATAGCTGAGTGGGCCACCCTTAGGCTGATAACAAAACGCAACCCCTTGTCGGGATTTGTAATTTCTAGCATATATTCGCGAGAATCTCAAATCTCGTCTTTCAATTGTGTCGCGAAAAGTTCGCCTTTTAGCTTAAAATCAGCGGCTGTGATATGGAAGAGCTACCCAAGCCGAAAACAGGCAAATCCTGCGGGACCTGCAGAGGTATGTCATGGATAATATGAAGAACAATCACATCTCTGCTTCCATTTTCTGACAGCCTAGATCGTCGAGTTGGATGTGATCGCCGAGTTCCAACATGTGCAAAGTGTGAAAAGGCAGGACTACTTTGTCAGGGCTACAGCCTCCGTTTATCTTGGCCTAAAGAGGGCGATCGAAGAAGATCGATAGTAGTCTCTAGTTCCGTGACACGGGACAAGGGCCACGTATCGAAGTCTCAAGCTCTTCGTCAAAGACTGTTCGTCAATATGCAAGAATGGCACATCGCTTCTTGGTATAGTGTTATCTCATCAGGCAGTGTGCGTATGTTAGCCCCGTACCTTTCTGCCAAATTTAATGCATTATGATAACCCTTGTTGACCACACACATGTAGGACCAATGCGACAGAAAGTCCCCCAAAACACGATACCGAAGACCATCTATCTATCTTTAGTAGACAGAGATGATAGCAATCTGCTACATTACTGTAAGTTCTTACAAACAATACGACTTACAAGCCATGCTAATCTACTAGATCTTCAAAATGCGGGATACCTCTTATTGAACCCACTCGGATCGTTGACACAGCTACTGCTACAAATCGGTCTAACCGATTCATCACCATCATCTGTCGCAGTCATAAACGCCCTGCTGGCCATTTCAGCCTTGCATGTTTCAGGTGAGGCGAGGGCAATAGCATTCAAAACAAAGGCAATCGCCATGACCAGGGCATCTTTGAAGCGAGACAACTCAGACTCGGTTATGATAGGTAACCTTACTGCAAGTATGCTCCTCTACCTATATGAAGTAAGCAAACCTCTTCTGTCTCCAATCGTCTGTCTGAATCATCGCTAATTCACCTGGAGACACGTCATATGTCATCTCCCCTCGCCTGGGCAGTATATCTTTGCGGCGTCAAGAACATCATCATTCAGTCTTCAGCAGAGCGGCACTCCCTGTCGGAAAGTTATGCGGTAATATTCGACTGGGTTCTTTATCATGAGACAATTATCGAATTCAGCCAACTGTACTGGGGAAGAGACTCTATTAAACCACTATGTCGGACCAGGACATCTATGGCATTTTGGAGACGCCCCGAACTTCGCCAGGATATCGTAGGTCGACTCCATGCGCCGTACAGCTCGTTCGCTAAGCATGTTCACTTCTAGAACACAGATGTGATAGGCTGTGATCCAAACATCCTAGACATCATTGCGAGAGTATTCGCCATGGTCATTCCAAAAAGAGGGTCGCCTCCGTCGTCGCAAAACGACCTCCTGCAATTGGAGTGTCACCTTCGAGGGAAAATACAACAACCATTAGACTTATCTTCCGCACAGGGGACCACATCATGGATGCACGCTATTACTATACTACATTGTCTCGCGACACTCTTGTGGATCAATCGTGCTGCTATGGGCTATTGCGGAACAGAAGCAAGTCACCAAGCCTTAGTCACACAGGGGGTGCATATTCTCGCACAGATGGAGATATGCGATTTGCCTTGGCCACTATTCATCATTGCGTGTGAAGCGCGAACGGATGAACAACGATCTGTTATACTCCGTATTATCGAGAGAACGCAGGAGAGGTCAATGACGGATCATATGAGCCTGGTTTCGGGATTGATAGAGATGGGATGGAACTACGATGATCTTGATCCGGACTGCTTGTTGAGTTATGACGCTAAGCTATGCAGTATCATCCAAGCATGGGCATGGATGCCACCATTTATATAAGAGCTTTAGATCTAAGATCTGATATGGAAGGATGACAGGCTCATACTCAGGCCTAGTCGAGGCTTTGACAGATCCTGATTCTAAGCCATGCCTCTTCTATTCAAAAGCGTTAATGTATACTGGCGTATCTATAAGCATATCAATAGTCTCTACATGCCAACATACCTACATACTACATGACAAGCCTGACACTATATTGCTGTGCATTATCAAGACTGTTACAATGTCACAAGTCTAAGAAGATAGATATCCCATTCGACAGCCTATCTCTTGACGCTATCATCGACTTCAATAGGTTCAAGCTAGTTACCAACGGCTTCAATCTTAGATGACGAGCATACGCCTGATAAGCCCAGTAAAGTTTAATTTGGCATCACATTATCATACTTCAAAATCGGCAGAGCTCCCGGGTAAGTCAAAAGATCCTCGGAAGTCTCCGACGTTCCTTGTGAGACCTTTGTGGGTCCTCCTCGGTCTCGCAGATTGTAGATCTCTACGTGAGACTGCAGTATGCTTAAGCCAAGACCGTGCCGTATTTCTGAGTAACACGTAGATGATCGCTGGCTAAACATGGCTAAGCACAGTTAGTATCTCTAGGCATCGGCCCGAGACAAAGATAAACGTGGCACGGCAACCTGGCGAAAAAGCTAGCATTTAATCTCGAAACTGCCGAATTGTGTAGTTGTGTGGCAAATTAGTTAAGAGCGTCATAGTTCTAGGGTTGTTCTCTGACGTGTGCTGTACTGTAAATGTAGTGCCCGTGACACCACAGAACCAAGCCGCCGGACATGCATAGTCTCAGCATTGAGTTTTTGTTATCAAGAACAAGGGTGAAGATATGCAAAAGATACCCTAACCCTGGACAAGCTGAGGCACCAATTTACGTAGCGCTACGTAACTCTCGTTAGACAATGTCTGACGTCTGCGGCTGATCCGTGTCCAAGCTGGACGCTCGGAACTAACAACCAGTCCGCATCTTCGATCGGTAATTATTTAGTGATTATATGATTGGTTGAGAACGAATTGAAGACTCCACGCACCAATGGTAGATCGGTAGATGGCTGAGTAAGGGAAAAAGGGAGTTATCTCGGGGTGATGTTGGATTCCAAGTCCCCTTGCTGGGATCGGTTTAACATCCGACAAACCGGCGCAAATCCCCAGGTTCCCTGCCTGACTAGCGGCTCTTAAATCTACAATAATTGAGTGCTGTATTGAACTACTCTAGCTGTGTATATCATGATGCTCAGAGCATTCTTCATAACTCTGGCCACTTACAGATCTCAGAGATATCGCAGTAACAATCGA
Source organism: Fusarium abutilonis (assembly GCA_021655885.1). NCBI lineage: Eukaryota > Fungi > Ascomycota > Sordariomycetes > Hypocreales > Nectriaceae > Fusarium > Fusarium abutilonis. Next base: position 97,359 of record JAJJWN010000283.1, read on the forward strand.
AGGCCAGTCATAGACCCATCTAAACAAATCCTCCCTGTACAGCCTAGTCAATCTCGTGCTGCGTTGCTCTTTCAACTCCACTTCACCCAGGCATAATCTTGGCATTACTCAACATACCACATGGCGCCTATGTCATTAATCGTTGCTTGGCGACATCCCTGATTTTCCGAAAATCCTCTCCAAGCCTGACTGCTCTGTCTACGGTCTACCCGAGTCGTAACGCTCTTCGCTATGACGTGATGAGATTATCCCCATCCTATCCCATTACAATCACTCCACGGTCCAGTTGTTCTTTTGTACTAATCCCCCATGGGGATTGGTCTCAGTCAGTGAAGAAAGGATTGCCGACTTGGCAAGAAACTACTGTAATACTTACAACAGCCCTGGGTCTTACGATGCATTCTCAAGCGTGATTTGACTGAACAGGAGAAGATAAGCTATTTAATCCCACAAGTCTCTCCTTTCTAGCGTGTTTTCTCGTATGTTTCTTTCTTGGTCTTAAGCTACTCTTATCTCTACTATTTCGACTTCTCTTCGATCTCGTAAACTCATCCAGCATTAGAATTCCGCAACTTGTGTAACCCGGTCCCGGTGGCTGATTCTACAACATCATAAAACATTATAACCCAGCCTCCCGAATTCCTCCTAAACGAATATAACACAACCGCAATCATGTCCGATGTCGATGGATCCAGCAACATGCCCAGCAAGGCAGAAAAGGGTCATGCCCTCGACCGCAACAACTCTGATAACCCTACTGCCGAGCATCACTCTGGATCTGGTTCCGAAAACGACCTCAGCGCCGTAACCAAGGGCGAGACGAGCGAGGAGATCGGAGGTATCTTTGGTGGTGCTGGGGGCAAAAACTACAGAGTAATGACCCGCTGGGGGACAATATTCGCCCTTCTCACCAATCAATTCGGTATTGGTGCTCTCGCTCTTCCCTCTTCTATAAGAGAACTCGGTATTGTGCCCGGACTCATCACAATATTCGGTACTGCACTGGTCGCCTGGTACACCGGCTATGAGATGTACCGCTTCTCCATGAAGCATCCCAATTGTGTTCACGTTATCGACTTGGCCAAGGAGGCCGGTGGCCGTCCTTTACAAGTCCTCGTTGCCATTGGGTTCCAGATTCAGGTCGTTATGTGCTGTTCCTCGGCAATTGTGACGATATCGATTGCCTTCAACTTCATGACCGAACATGCTATTTGTACAATTGTTTTCATGGCCATCGCTGCTCTTGTCTCTTACCTCCTCTGCGTCCCTCGCACCGTCAAATTCATTGCACAGAGCGGTCCTCCAACAGTCATCACTCTTGGTGCAGCCGTCCTTATTGTTATGATTAGTCTCGGAGTCGGCCATCCAGTCCAAGCCCCAGAGAATTGGACAGCCGAAATCAAAGCCTTCAACAACCCCGGCTTCCGGAATATCATGAATGCTGTCTTGAAGATTGTGTTCGCTTTCGCTGGACACCACACTTTTGTTTCATACATGGCAGAGATGCGAGAGCCTCGAAAGGACTTCCCGTACGCACTTACCTGGCTCATTGTCCTTACAACAGCTTTCTACACAACACTTGCTATAGGCATTTACTGTCTTGCTGGAGAGTACACCGCTTCTCCGGCTCTAGGCTCAGCTCCTCTTATCCCAGCCAAGGCGGCCTACGGTGTCGTGCTCCCAGCTATTCTGACAGCTGCTCTTGCAAACGGTCATGTCGGCATCAAGTACATGTTTATCGTCTGCATGAAGCAAATGAACGCAACTAACGAGATGACTGCTAATACTGCCAAGTCCTGGGGCGCCTGGCTCACCTGCGCCACCATTTTCTGGATCATTGCGTTCATCCTCGCGAACGCAATTCCCCTCTTTGATTCAATTGTCGCGGTTCAATCAGCTACTACCTACGCATGGTTTTCATTTGGTCTAAGCGGTGTCTTCTATGTATGTTCCTTTAAGGAAACTCACTTTGAGAACTGGAGGAAGATAGCTCTGCTTGCTGTTAACCTTGGAATGATCGGCTTTGCATTTTTCCTTAACGGTGCCGGTCTATGGGCTTCTATCACGGAGATGCTGGACCTTTTTGCTACTGGGGACAACGTCAATGGCTCTTTTAGCTGTGGTGACAACTCTTTCCTGTAGATATGTCTTATTGCATGTTCGGAGTTTTGGGTCAATAAAAATGACTGATTAACATTTTACACTAAAGTACCCAGGTCATTCATTATATGCACAAAAAATTGGGCATATGCCTTTTGCTTTGTGGTAAAGTAACACGCCGTAAGTTCTTTGGGTGGAAACAGAAGGTTATCCAAGACTACCCATTTTGCAGGAAAGCGGTGCTCATCTTAGAATTCTGCAAAGTGACGTATTGTAGGATGGACAGCATTTTCTGCAAATTAATTGCGCGATCCCCGCTGCAGAATAGGTACGATTTACCTGCGCTCGATTGGAGTTGGCCTTGTTCTCGCATGACTCGTCAGAATTCGTCTCACTTCAACACCGCACCAAGTGTGAATGGCTCGCCTAAACCTTCTGCTTGAATTGATCGGCAAGACGTTGCTGTTTTGGCAGCGCGACACGCATATCCCATTGTGTAGTCTATCTTGGCACGAGTCAAGTGGACAGCCCAACAGAGAGAGGCAGATAGCTAGTCCTCCGCTTTGATTAAAATCTATCGGAATTTGCAGAAATTACGGGCAGGGATTTCGGGTTTACAAGCGAACAAAGGTCGTTTCGGATCCCGAGATTCTTCTCACGGGCCGATATATGCGGGCTCTGGTCCGATATCATCAGCCTCAAACGCTTTTGCACGTTTTGGAAAGGATGCCGTGTAATAAATCGGAAGTAAATCATAGGCTGGCTAAAAACCAATTTTGAACTTTAAAGATAGACTTCTGCCTCTCTTCCATAAGCCGGGTCGGTGCTGACTTTGGTTTAAATGTCCTTATAGTTAGGATTCCTACCAGAAACAAACCGAAAACTACGCATGTATATCAAGTATTAGTAAGGTAAAATATTTGCTATTAGAAAGATATACTGACCTTATTGTTATAATTCTTAGTTGAGATGTGATGTTGCGTGAGTGAGGTTAAGTAAGAGGGAAAATACTCATAATCTGACATATGTTAGTTACATAACAAACAGACATTATGCACCTTCTTCTCGGCCATTTCAGGTTAGAAAGACAGCTTAAGCTGAAACATATCACATATATCACACTACTATTTGCGACAAAGCGCGAAGCGGACAAATCAAAAAGAAGAGTCGAGGTTTTGAACAGGGATATGTTATGTAGCTAGAAGGAAATGACGAGCTAGGAATAGGAACAATTGCGTAACAAGCTCGCCATGTATTTAGCAGCGTTGCTAAACGGTATTTCTGAACGCTAGCAATACAATCTCCTGTGTACCACATGCTACACATAGAGTTAGATAGTAGAAGTCGAAAGGGATCTTGGAGCGCTTACACTTTCTGACCCAGTATCTTCGACGTATAAAACTGACCAGATGCTTTCTATGATCTGGAAGGCATGGATCGTCATGATACTCTCTTTACTACCCGTGCAAGCAACAATGCTGCGCAAGCGTTGATGCCAAGCGGCTGGCCAGACGCCCAGCAGGAAATTGTCCTCGTCAATATTATCAGATGCGATGTTTGTCTCAATGAAAATTGGAGCAGGATTGGTGCGAAGGGGCTCGTATGAGGTTTAATTGATAGAGGCAACTCCTCTTAATTTTCCGTTTAACTTATAGATTAAAGAACTTAACTTCCTTAGGTAAAGTAAAATTTACGTTAGTAAGTAATAGCTATATTATATAAATTACTAGGCTGAAGGTCTTTATAAGAAGGTATTAAGAT